>WMED01003127.1:0-18784 GCA_019650415.1 Pipa parva
CTGACAGGCTCCTCACCCCGATCTGAAACTGGCTGCTCAAGGGAATATGATTGCCAAGACACGTCCTGACTTGTTCTTACAAGAGCCTGTCAGAGTGACGGCTGAGAGGATTTTCCGGTATGGCGTACCGGACCATACCGTCACAAAAAAAGCCCTGAGTAGACCACAAAAATTTGCACTGACAACATAAATATAATTTCTTGTGCAGCTACTACACATTATTCTGGGTAATTATTGTATACAATGTGGTTTTGCAGGTGAAAGTTTGATTTGGTATTTATTATGCATATATAAATGATATATAAATAGATTGCTCCGAAATCCCTGAGTCTGGTATGACAGAGATCCACCTCAGGTATTCACAAGGAGTCATATATGATTTACATTAGTACATATCACAATTATCAGCCATTAAATATGCTCATGTGACAAAATCCTAACTTGGCTAGCATCAGGTCTGTAGTGAAGTACAGAGACATAACAATTTAAAGTTATGTCACAAATTACCTAATAAAGAGCATGTAGCAAACACAATCCTATATTCAACAGTGGAGACAAATCATGGTCACATTGTTGCCATTACCTCCAGACAATGATGCACTGAGTTTCATCATTGCCAAAAATACAAAAACATTGAATTTGTTAGAAGTTGTCCTTGTTGCTTGCAAAGCTGACTTGTGATTCTGGAATCCATATCCCATTGCAGAGGTTATGACCAGGGTTGACTTAGACTGTGCACCTTAATGAGTAATCAGTGTCAACCCAACTGTGGTAAAGAGAATCCACTACCTTCTGAAGTCTCCATAGTCTGCTTCAGCAGCTTTAGGACTTTTGTCTAACAAGACTCCCAGTCATATAAAAGAAAGTGAAGGGTAATAAGATGAGATGGGTGAAAACAGAGAAAGCAATGAAACAAAAGCAAAGTGCATTTCCAAATGCTTTTTATTTTATCAATTTCCCCCCCCCCCCATTAAAAATAATTCTATATCTATGTTCTGACCAGCAAGCTCTGAAAAGGAAAAATTACTTCCTACAATGGATTATACAAATAGGAAAAAAAAATCACTATATCAGTCATTGAAACTGAGGCAACTTTTTGAACTGTTTTAAAGAAGCCGTGAGACATGGGAAGTCTTCTGAAAACATAATGCTTTTCATTACTGTTTATAAAAGTTTTGGCAAGGTGGCTTTTGGTATCTGCAGTCTGCTTTATACTGATTAAAAAAAAATAGAACTGCATTTATTTAAAATATTAAAATATGCACAGAACCAATAAAATATAAACTCCCTTAATTCTGAACATTTAGAAACAATGTAGATCTTCCATCGGGACTCAATTTGTGGGGACAGTTAAACTTTTTTCCAAGCACAAGTTTACATGAAAGAGGTAAAGCTTATCTGGAATGAGCCGTGAAAGTGGAATGGTCAAATTGTTCCTGTTCTATAAACTAAAATGAAAGTAATATTGAATTAATGTGTTTTGTACCAAGGGTTTCACAAATCCTACACGTTTAATTGCTCTTCATCCTAATTGTAAATGTTTCCTACAGTCTTCAATCAGCAGCTACTGCCTCTTTTACTGTTTCTTTTGCCCTCTCTCCTAACGGTTCATGGGGGCTGTAAATCAAGGGACTATAGTCATCAAAAAAAAAAAATCATTTTTTTGTATGGCCTAGCACTTATCAAATATTTAAAATGCTTACCTTTACACAACTGTTCGATTGAAGGAATATAATAAATAAAATTAGTTAAAAATAATTATTACTTAAAGGAACAGTTTATGCACCAACAGTTATTTGCTGTCTGTTTAGCACTGTTAAATAAAAGTTAAATAAATGCTTTTTGTCATTATTATACGTTTGTATTATTATTGTATTATATTATTATAAAATTATTTATTGATTTCCACCCTTTACAGTTTAGCACCAGTTTGGTACTGAAGCTGCTTCCCTCTTTCAGCTACTTCCTGTTCAGCAGTTCAGTTTGGAATCTCGAGTTAAGGAATAGACTGACAGGCTGGATAATGCTAATTAACCAATCAGAACTTTTAAACTGTCATCCACCTTTTTTTTTTTTTAACTCTGAAAGGTGTAGTTAACCTAGCACAAGCAATTGTTAAAGAAAGGACTGACTTTTTTCTTATATGGATTTGGTCTCTCTCTCATGTGCAGTATCAGCACTTACTACTGACACAGCGTACACCATTAGCTGTAACTATTGTAACTGCCCATGGTAATTCATTAACTATTAATTTTGACCTTCCTGAGACACCATTATGTCAGTGGCAAAAGAATGCTACATCCATCCAACTAGGAAGTAAACACAGAAGAGCTGTGTACTGCTACACAGATGGAACAATTCATTCCTTTGCTCATATAAAACTGACCAAGTATAGTAGAAAAAAAATGTAGAGTTATACACCGTGTTAGCTATAGATTTAAGCAAAGACAAGAGAGTAAAGGTGATACCTTTTACTGGCTAGTGGAATAGATGGTAAATGCAAGCTTTTGAGGCTCGTAAGGCCTCTTCATCAGAAAAAGAATGTATTATGCATTTACAACACACATTACTTTTTATTAATTGGACTGAACTGTTCCTTTAAAAAAAAGCAAAAAATAAAATAAATTACATATATTTTATAAAAATTTTATTCTATAGATTTTTTTGTTAATATGCTTTCTCTCTCATCCTGAAATCTTCTAACACAGCAATGACTGTTGTTCTTAAAAACGAACTGAATGACATGAATAAAGAGCCTAGCACCAAAATGCCCTGAAAAATCAGCATCATTTTGAGAGCTTTTAATAGAAACCCCCATATGATTTTGACATTCTCTAAAGCAGGCCATGAATGTAATTGCTGGTTTTAATACAGTTGACAGAAATATATTTTTATCATTTTAATGAGGCACAATATCACCTCCGCAGCATCAAAAATCATTTTATTTTCATTTTGACCCCATTACTTAAGTGATCTGCAGGTCTCCAAGTAGAGTGAATGTAATCATAACAGACAGCTAAAGTTTGCTTGACTGACACCTAGGACACAATGGTCAGCTATATCAGGAGAAGGGGGGAGTGAGTAGTGAACTGGACCAGAGTTTCACTATTTTGTTAAAGATGTACAATAAGTTATTCAGAAGAATAAAATGGATAAACACTTTAGCAGACTAATTGTTTATGCAAACTACTTCCTTCTTGAACTTCCAGAAACCCCAAGTAAGTTAAACTCCAGACGTAGGCTGGCCACTGCTGATTAATTTCAGCAGCATAATCATTAGTCAGAAGAAATTAAAGCAACTGCAGATATCTAAAGACAACTACAGAAGAGTGGATTATTAATGCTTTATTCATTTTAAGTGCATTTTTTATATTAATGAAATGTAATATTTTCACTGCCTTCTTTCCTGTTTAATAAAACTGTATTATAATATCACATTTAAACTGGAGTGATATATGAATTATAGATAATTGTTATTTCAGCTATAGAAAAATCCATATTATGAAAGATAAATTTGCTTATAGGAACATATTCAGTGACTCATGGCAAAAGCAATGTACTGATTCGCTGCTCTATTTAACTGTTGCTGATTTCACCTAATATTTTCCTGGGTTTATTCTAGAAACTCCACTTTCTTCCCACAACTGAAGAACATGCTGGTTTAATTGAATCCTGAAAAAAATTGGTCCTTATAGTAAAACATGTTATTTTTTACTCCAACTAAGTCCAGTTCTAATTCCCTGCCTCCTCTTCTAGACTGGAAAAATGGGGATTGTAGTCACAAAATTGGAAGCCAGGAATTCCTGCGAAGTTCCTCTTTTACTCTGAGGGTGAAATTCAGAGCAGTTTTTCCGAATTTACCAAGAGAAATCTCACATTGATCTCACAATATTTCTTCTGAGATCTCAAGATTGAGTGTCTCGATCCCGAGTTTTCAAAGTTTTCGTTGGAAAGGTAGCCATGCTACTAATGTTAATTATGGCTACCTTTCCATGGAAAAAAATTTGAAAACTGGAGATCGAAAAATACAATTTAGAGATCTCGAAAGAAATATCGAAAGATCAATCCGAGATTTCTCTCGATAAAGTTGTAAAGGCCACTGGTCTTTCCGACTTTAATAAATTTCTCAGTGTCTTCACTTGTAGCTTGTATTATATACAATATAATTGTATGAATATTATTCAGGGAATGACTAAACTGCCTCTTTTTAACCATATCTATGGTTGATTTAATTACCTATTTTTACTACTCATTGGGGTTTCAACTACCACCCTATTATAATACTGTTTCATCTTTCTGCACCATATAGATGCAGATATAGAGTTTTTGTAAGGTGGGGTTATCAATCCAATGTGTAAGATAAATGCAAAAAAAAAACAGTCCTTTAATTATTTGTATGAAAATGTACAGTGCTATTAGAAGTTATACAAAGAATAAAGTATTATTCATTAAAAATGGAAGATTTTAGACTAAGGATAGTTCTTTAAATCATAAAATAATTCTTAGATTCCAGTTCTTTTTTGTTCAATATTTTTATTATATTCTGTATAGATAACATTTTTGCAAGTTTTTATACTACATTTCTTATAAATACATTTTATATATTTAACAGGAAGTCTTAATTATCTCTGTTTGAATCTATTTATTAACATCTCATTATAGGTGCATTATATATAAAATAACAAATACAGTTTCCTATAGTTTTTACTGCCAAAAACCAATAAAGCAAATCTACTACTGAAACTAAATCTTGGTGACATTTTATGCTGTTTCATTGCATCATATTATCATTTTTATATCTGGATACACTTCATTGCAAGTATTCTGAATTCCCTGCATTCTTCATGCACAACACTGGTGCCAAGGTAATGCTGAATTCTGGATAAGTTCCACATTTCAACTCCTTTCTATGAATAAAACACATTTTTCCTATCACTTTTAAATTTTAGATGTAAAATTATTAGTAACAATTTTTTTTTATTTTATCATTTAATTTAACGTCCTTTGCAGAATTAGTATATTAAAAAATATATAAATATTTGGAATCCAAAAAGTAAATCAGTTAAAGAAATAGCAAATTTTTAGCACATGAATCTGTCTTCATTTAGTTTCTTTATAGAGAAAACTTTGTAATACAGATCACGCATAATTTTATGTTAATTTAATTTAAATTCAGATATTGACTTTATCAGTCCTTTCCCAGAGACCTGAAGAATATAATTGAAATGATTCTTTAAGCTACTTTTTTTCTTTTTCTCTAAAGACAAACTAGGGAGAAAATATGCAATAAAATGAAGTCTGTAAGTTGATGACTGTATTGGATGCCGGATGTCATGATTTTTGGCTGTAACTGAATTCAGCAGTCTAGTGACAAATTAAGAAACCTTATCCTGCCAAAATGTTATAACCCTAATTATCAATCAATTAATGGCTGATTATACATTAGTTCAGCGGAAGACTGTTCCCTATGTTGGTTTCTAGGCAACATGATTAACTACAAATCATCCCTTCACTATGTGTATTATATAGGAGTCCAGTGATGATCTGGCAACTCTACCTACTACTAACCCTCTAACACAAGAAGTGTGCCAGACATTATGATGACTTGACTTGTTAATTAGCGATGTGGTAACAGTGGTTTTTAATGACTTAGTTGGGCTATTTACCAAGCATTGCTTAGAGAAACTGCCATTTTTGTCATTACCCTACAGTTATAGTTTCTTGGGGTTTTTTTGGCAAAACTTCAGCTCCTGCACAGGAGGAAGCTCACAGTTTAGTGAGCGAAACGTGTCCAATGTCCCCTCTACTTGGTGCCCACTCTGCATGAAGTACAGTACATTTTTCTTGACCTGACACTTTCCCCTGATTGGTAACTACTTTTACCTTTATGGTGTGCTAACTTTTCTGTACCATTTATGCTAGGCATTATGCCAGGGTTTAAGTATTATTGTTATTTATTTTAATTACTTGGGTCACCTTGTTTGTAGTGGTCTCCACAGGATTGTTATCCTTTTTGCTTGTTTTTAATTACATTTTTTTGAAGTGTTGAGACATTTTTTTGCCTTAATAAATCGTTTTTTTTTGCATTTATTTACATAGTGTGTGTGCTTTTCATAGGGGTGTCTTTTTTAGGCTTTTCTTAGCCTGTGTTGTTGGATATTTGTGCATTATCCCCTTGCATTTGCAACTATTACCACTGCAGTGTTCACATTCCTCTCTTCTCCTTGTTTTCATTACTGTAACTGTCTTCTGTTTTATATGTAGTTTGTACTCCTACTAATAGGTCTTTTAAGGTCAAGGCTACATGACAAGTTTTGTTGCAGGTTTACCGCAGTTTAAACCAAAACTAATCTAAAACACAGGCACCATTGCACTTAGGGCCTTATTGACTAAAGGTTGAATAGTCTTGTAGAGATCTGAATTCACATCTATTCTGCACTTCTGCACGTTTGGTTATTGACTAAACTCTGCAATGTGGCAACATCAGAGTGGTAAATTGGGGGGTTGATGGCAGGACTCCAGTGTGGCACAAAGTGACTTTATTCAAAAGTGACAATGGCAACTATGATTAGGGAAACAGTGACATAACTATAGAATACACAATAGAAGGAACCAAAAAGCAGTGACCCACACTCATACCCCAGTAATATGTGTAATAAAATATTATCATTATTCACATAAACAAAAAAAATAATAATTTACTTGAATAAAGATACTATTTTATTATACATATTACTGGGGTCTGAGGGCAGGTCACTGCTTTTGGTTACTTCTGTTGTGTTTTACAATCATTTTGTGACTGCCCAGTACCTTCTCCAGTCCTCCCTTTTCAGTACTTTAGGGATAGTAGCAGTGTGAGTTCTTTTGCCCCATTCCCTTACTCCCTTATATAATAACAATAGAATATTCACAGAATACAGTTAGTAGGACTGTGTGAGGCCAACATCAATGCACTTTACTGGTCAAATTCACCTCACTATTCATGACTTTGTATCCTACTTCTATCTGACTGACTATGCCACACTATGCATCTGACAGTGATCGCCACTGTCTACCTGTTCGAAAAGATTATTCACTGCTTACTCAATAATTAGAAGTTAATTTACATCTATTTTGGTGATATGACTCAAATTGTAGCCAAGTGAATTGGACAGTTGAACTCACCCTTTAATCAGTCAGGCACTTAAAGGGGATCTGTTAGATCTAATTTTAAACACATATATGAGAAGCAGGGAAAAGAAGTCTGAATGCTAAAATCAATCAGTTAAGAATGCAAAAATAGATGCAATCTCTTTAATTCCTGACACCCAACTCCAAGTTGAGTTGGAGGGATGGGGCTAAAGGGACTGACATTATAGCTTCTTCAATCAAATCCCCCAAATCACAATCTAGCATGGATCTGACTAGAGGAGCTATAATGCCAGTCTTCTCTTTAGCCCCCATCCCCTTTGACTAGAACTTGAAATCGGGCTCAGAGAAGAATAACAACCAGGGAGATTGCTTCAATTTCTGCTAACAGATCCACTTTAATTGGTAACCATGAATGACCTTTTTGAATCTTGTAAACATGCAAAGCATGGTCAGATACTATATGCACCAGCATGGCTTTTGTTGTGGATTACTAGCATTTGTTGCAACAATTAAAAATTTAAAAAAAGGATTTTTTTTGAGTATCACTGATTGATCTATGAATTTACCTTTTTTATTTTTCTCTTACACTAATATATGCTATACACACACACACACACACACATACACGCACACATCTTAGATAGAATGGCTTATTTTGTTTTTACAGCTGAAGTACTGTAATAGATATCTGTATGCCTAGACAGAAGTGTTCCAAAATAGCACGTCTTTCCCGATTACAGAGCACTGTATGAAGCACAACAAATAAATTAGCTAGGACACTACAACATATTGTCATACCATTCATAAAACACTGCTTTTAAACTTTTTTTAAAAAAGCATAAAAATGAATAATAGCTAAATTGTATTAAACTTACTGAGTTATGAATAATATATGGCCCTAATCACAAGAGGCTTGCACAGTTATGTAAGATTGATTGTCACGCAAGTTAAACAGAGAAATAATATACAATCTGCTTTTATACTGTCTTCCTGTTGTGATGTAAATTGAGGTCTCACTGAAGTGTTTTTGAGTTAACTCTTTCAGTCAGTAAAAATGTTATATATGTTTAATATGTAGAATAATTTATAGGCTAGAAATATTAACATATTATATTATAGGGTCTATTGATGGGTCATCTAATTACATGGAAATCAACACCTACTGCCCACATTTCTAAACTCCCATAATCCTCAATAGAACTACAGTGCAGGCTCAACTGAATCAGACAAGCACTCTAGGGGGAGGGGGAATCTAGAAGGTATCCTTATGTAACACTATCTTAAACTGAATATCCCAGTGACTACAGTTACTAGTAGGAATTAATTTAAAGGGACACAGCACATTACCCAATCAGGCTAGCATCACTAGGCATAGGTACTACTTACCACTGTAAAACAGTGGATACTAACACAATGTAGATGACAGAGATTCTTTATAAATAATTCAACTGTTTAATTAAAAGAACAGTTCAAAATGCAATAAAGTCAAAATATGGACTATTTACACAGTGCCTAAAAAAACAGCAACACACCAGTTGTTACTTTGTGTAAAGGGTTGGGGTCAAAGACTGGATTAAATCTGCCCATTAAATAACTGGGAAAACTGAAGGGAGCAACTATGTTTTTCATAGAGAGTAGAAAGGTCCCAGTGGCTACTATAGGGGAAAGTGGTTGAAAAGACTAAATTCAGAGGAGGCTCTTTTAAATGGATAAACAAACTGTCTGGGGCTCAGAGGGCACAGCCACGACTGGAGAAGCATCAAGACCACTGGAAAGGTATGCCGAGTAGCAAGACAGTGGGACCAGAGGAAATAATCTTATAACATGGTTTAAACATAAAATCACATAGGAGTAATCAGAGACATAGGCAGAGACAAGACTAGGGTCAGTAACCAGAATTAATCACACAGGTTATTATTAAGACCAAAGACACTCCTTACCTACTCAAACAAAGTACTTTGGCAGGAAGGCAGAGAAGAGTTACCAGAGCTATTGGTGAGCCTGATTTGGTAGCTAAACCTAGTTTCAGCTAACCATTTCAGTGAATTTATAGTAGCTCAACTGGTGAAATGCAGAGTTTCCTCTTCTTCATTTCGTTCTTCTTAGTGGGGTCAGGATATCCACCTTTGACCTCTGTGGTCTTTTCCTCACCACTTGGTGGTTTTTACAGTGCTTCTAACTAGGGGTAAGAATCTCCATCTTGCCATTTTTTGCCAATGTAACTGCACATTTTTGCTGATAAGTAGAGATGAGCAATGATGGCAATAATCGTCATCAGGTCGATGATTGATTGTTGTAATCATTGGATCGATAATCGATAACCGATGACGATTATCACTGATAACTAGAGCTTTTTAAATCATCAACCAGCAAGTCAGCGGTTAATGATTTAAACACAATTATTTCTATAGTGCTACTGCAATAGTAGCGCTATGGAAATAATTAGGAATAACCCCAGCTAGAAGTGGTCCCTGGGACCCCCACACCACCCTGCTAGGCTAAGTGAGAGGATTGCTAAGTGCAGTAAGTTCCATAAAAGCCACTTCCTGCATGCTCCCCCTGCCCTGCTGTGCCCTAAATAAACAAGAAGAAAGGGTCCCTGGGACCACTATACCCCCACCCTGCCCTAGCACTAGGCAGGGGGGATCGCTAAGTGCATTCAGTTGCTCCATTGGATCTGGTTCCCTGCACCCTCCCCCCTGCCCCTGTGTGTCCCTGCAGGGTGAGGGGCTTAAAATAAAAAAAGAAGGAGTCCCTTGGACTCCTATACCCCCAGCCTGCCCCAGCACTAGGCAGGGGGGATCGCTAACTGCAGGAAGAGGCTCAATAAGATCTGCTTCCCTGCACCCTCCTCCCTGCCCCTGTGTGTCCCTGAGGAGTAGGGGGACCTAAATAATTAAAAAGTAGGGGTCTCTGGGGCCCCTACACCCCCATCCTACCCCAGCACTGGGAAGGAGGGGGATTGCTAAGTGCAGGCAGCGGCTCCATAGGAGCCCCTTCCTGCACCCTCCACCCTGCCCCTCTGTGTCCCTAAGGGATAGAGGGGACCTAAAGAAATTAAAATTAGGGGTCCCTGAGACCCCTATCTCCCCCACTCCCACCAATCACAATGCAGGAGTGGGGGAATTGCTACCTGGAGGGGGTCAAATGCTGACCCCCTCCCATGGCCCCCAACCCATCAGTGTTATATGGGGATGGGGGCCCTAACCTACTTATGCCCCTACCAAAGTCTCTCTCCCCCTACCTAACCATGGGATGAAGGACTGAAGTGGACCAGCACCCCCTAACTAGTGGGGTGCTGGCCCATTATTCAACCTGTAAAAAAAAAAAAAATATAATAAAATTAATAATAATAAAAACAAACAACTTTTTTCTAATAGCTTGTTAGTTTGATTGATAGTTTTTTTTCCTTTGTAGATTGTCAGTCTGTTTCTAATTACCTAGTTAGAGTTAGAATGATAGTTTTTTCTTCATTTGTAGAAGGTCAGGTTATTTGACCTGACATTTTACAAAGAATAAAAAAATCATTCTAACTCTAACAATCTAATTAGAAACAAATTTACAATCTATAAAGAAAAATAATCTATCAATCCAACTAACAATAACTAACAATCTAACTAACATTCTAACAATAAAACACAAAAGCTTAAATACAAGGGTTTTACAAAAAAAAAATAATTAAAAAATGTAATAAATACAAACAATTAATAAAATAAAACTTTAACATTAAAAAAGCTTTGTAATCACATTTTATAATCACCGCTCCTGAAGTCTCCTCTTCTGCTCATGATGTAGTCATGGATGGGCTATGTTGTCTTCAATGCCCTGGCTCCTCAGCTTGATCCGGCGCAATCCACATGTATTTTCTGCTCTTGATCCGCTGCCGCCGATGATCACCGCAAAAAAAAACAAAAAACTTTTAGCTCCCTCATCTACACCAACCCAGCTGGCACTGAGCTTCCTGCACTGCTCCCCAGCTATTTATTTGAAAACCTCTTACCTGATAGCTCACTGTTAAACCCCAAGCCTGTTGCTGATTATTTGATTGTAAGCTCCATAGGACAGGGACTGAACTGAATGATGAATCTCTGTAAAGTGCTGTGTAATATATCAGTCTTATATAAATAAATACAATACGATTTGTTTGGTCAGTACTCAGAAGGCTTCATGTGATTGACTGGCTGGGCACCCCTTGCTTGCTGTGCTAACTGAGGCACATGCATTTCTACTCCTTGTAATTTCCTGGTACAAATTATGTATGATTTCTAAATGCACTACTGCTTCTGCAACAATAGGAGCAGATCAGCTTCATGTTTTAACCTAAGGTGGTTGAAGAGGACACATAGGATAAGAATTCCAGGGAACTGGAATATAAACCTGAAAGTTTATTTTGGCAAGGTTATATCTAGGCGTTTTCTGCAAATGGACACAGAAACAGCAGCCAAATACTTAGGGAGAAAGAAAATATGGAGTAAATCATTAAATGTGACATTGCTAACAATCAACATAAGCATTGTTTTCTATTAATAAAAAAGAACTACAGTATTAGATCATTATAGTAAAAGGACATATATTTTCTTTTTGGACCATGATGCTAATTAGGCTTGGAACATAAGCCTTCATCTGCACCCTTACTATTTACTGCATGCTTGCTGGGAATGCTATTTTCACTGCAATGTCTGGCCATGTTAACATGAAGCTTTAGGCAATAGAAACTGCCTACTGTGGCCTTCTAGTTGTGATAAATAGAATGGAACATGTAAGCTATGAAACTAGATGACTTAATGCTGTCAGAAAGGTCTGTAGGACACTTGTTTGTGCCAGAAAAAATCTTAGTAAGGACTTTTCTGGCCATTCAGTTGCCAAGCTTAGTAAAGAAAAAGAGATAGATATAATTCATCACACAAAATCAAATCAGGAGCTGTTGTATGGTTCCCACGATATTTGACTTTTTCCACAAACACCATTCCATTTGCTGTATTTTTTCTTTAATAAAAAATAATTTTGCAACTTTGGTAAACAGGCTCCAATAAAAATAAACATGATTACTCAGTGAATAATAGTTGTAGCAAATTGCATGACATGCCTGATTTTACAGTAGTCATAGGAGCCAAACAGTTGTCAACACTGGAATTTTAAAAAAAAAATTAATAGTTAATAATGCAGTTAAATCTGCCTATGGGTGCTGCTAGGAGCTAAATGTAAATTTGCCACTGCCCCATATTCGGATATACAGTAAACTCTGTGATGTGGCAAATTCACCAGCTAACGATGATTGCACATTACACAATAGACTGCTACTGATGTGGTTGCGACCTTACTATGGGAATTCTGACGAAGTCACGGATTTGCTATGGGAATCCACTGTTTAGTCAATAAGAAGTAGCAAATCAGGGCATAGCCACCAAAAAGTTTTGAGAATTCACTTTGACAGTCAAATTCTCAGTTTAGTCAATAACCCCAAAAATCTCTTGAATCAATCCCTTGTCTGAAAGTACCTTGCTAGCTTTGGAAGCTGCAGACTGGTACCACATGCTATTAGTTTGTGGTCCTCCAGTACTTCCAATTCCATCTACTTTATAGCTTCACTTAGTTCATCGCCCCACCACCACCACAAAGGTGTAGGATTCTAGCCTCCATATGCCGAACTTTATATTTTTATACATTAAATATTGTTTGCCGTGTAGTATCCCAGTCACATAATATGTCAGTTTTTCCCATCACTTTATTTTAAAGTTGTGTCATATGCTTTTAAAAGGGAAATGTATTTTTCATCCCAAGCTCTATATAATGTAGTTTTTGATAATATTGAAAACTATTGAGTTTTTTTAGCAATGTCTTTTTTTAAACTTTCCAATGGGTTATTTTGAATTCACACAAGCAGCATTTCATTGGGAGTTTTTTTTACCTTGATGTACCCCTGAAGAAACCTTTGGGTTGGTGATACACATGGAGCTCTTTGCAGAAAAGTCTATGAACCTCTTTTTATGAAATAATTTTACATTGCATTGTTGCTCTTTTCATGATCCTTTATAGCAATACATCTACAATGTAAAGGGCAAGTGCCTGCTCATTATCAATATGCAAGCAAGTTTCAGGAGACCTTAATAAAGTCTAATATTACATAGATACAATCATCTATGGCTTGTTTAAAAATAACTTTTTATTTTATTTTTTTTATAATTTAAGATGAAATACTAGTGAGAGAGCTTGCAGTGAAGCACATCAACTAACATACGGGTAGCTATGAGCCTACACTTCTAATAAACAGCAACACGTCAGCAATTAAGTTAAATAAGAAAACATATTGTAAGAAATGGGAAATTTACAACTCTGCTTAGATTAATCAGAGGAGTACTTCCATGTTAAATAATTATTACAACTGATGTTCAATTTCCTTATTCCCTTTGATAGCAACCTGCCATTAAAATACCTGGGGTTTATGTAATGCAGCTATATTATTTCATATTTTAAAGAACGTACAAGAATGTTCTTGCTTTCATGAGGAAAGACAGTTTTTACATATCTTGACAGTAGCCCTGACATTCTTAATAACTGGTGTTTATGTGATATTTTTTTGTAATTAGGTAGCATATAGATTTAGCTCCCTACTGGTATAGAGCAGTGTTTCCCAAATGCCGGGTTGCGACCCGGTACCGGGCCACCAAAATGAAATGCCGGGTCACGAGCGCCGCTCATGAATATTCATGAGCCGGCTTCTTCATGATGCTACACGCATTGTACGCCTTAAAACTAGGGCATGCACACGGCACCTCTCATGAATATTCATGATCGGCGCTCTTGTGGCCCGGTTATTTTTGTGCTTATCCTTCGTGCCGGGTCACGAAGGAGAAAGCACAAAAATAACCGGGCCACAAACAGAACTACTTTGGGAAACACTGGTATAGAGAATCTCCTAAAATGTCAATAGTATAAAGCTGATGGACCTTACAATGACCTGAATTAGATCAGGCTGTAGCAAGTAGAAGTGATAAGCCCTCTCAATTAGATTTTAGAAGAAGAAAGGGTCTGTTTTTTTTTTGTCACCCCCCCAATGTCTCCTTTTTATTTTCTCGCAGAAGCACTATTTTATTTGGTTGATCCATCATGGGTTTCTCAATAAATGTTCTACATAATCCAACTGTTCTTTAGTTAGCAGGTTTATTAGTGGTCCTAGGAGGACCTGTTCTAATTTTTTATATACTCCATAGCTTTTTCATTGTGAGACAGTTCACCCTAGGATTTTTTACTCTTGAAGGGCAAAATTTATTAAAATTGAAAATATCGATATCGCAGTATCGATATTGGTAAAAAACACCTGATATTGCGGTATCGATATTTTCAATTTTAATAAATAGAAAAAATATATTGATGATTTTTGCCAATATCATAATATTGATATTGCCGATATCGCAATATTGGCCCGTTCTTCGATATCATGATATCGATATTGCTGATTTTTGCCGAGATTGCAAAATTGGAACTGTGATATCACCGAATTTTGCCAATATTGCGAGATTGGAAGCGCGATATCGTTTATTTCTGTTGATTTTTGCCAATATCACGATATCGGAACCGTGATATTGTTATTTTTTGCCGATATCATGATATCAGAACCACGATATTGTCGTTTTTTGCTGATATCACGATATCAGAACCACAATATCGCCAATTTTTTGCTGATATCGCATAAAAAGGACAATCATACGATATTGGCAATACCGATTTTGGAATATTTCTATTGGATATTGCGATATCGGTAAAAACCATTCAATATCGCAATATCACGATTTTTGATTATAATAAATTTTGCCCATTTGAAGTGAAACATGAAGAAACAATAAGGCACTCCATGTTGCTTTCTGGTAAATCTTTTCCCATGTTTCACTCAAGGGCATAATTTATTAAAATCGAAAATCGTGATATTGGCCAGTTTTTTTTTACCAATATCGCGATATTGGTAAAAAACTGGCCAATATCACAATTTTCGATTTTAATAAATTTTGCCCCAAAGTGAAACATGAAGAAACAATAAAGTACTCCATGGGCGAAATTTATTAAAGGTGGAATTTTTCCGCCCGATCGCAAATTTTACCGCACGTGCGGAATTCGGATCGTGCGATCGGAATTTCGATCGATTTACAATCGTACGATCGCACGATCGGAAAACGATCGAAATTCCGCACATGCGAACGGAATTTAACTTTGGCCGATCGTTTCGCCCTTAGTAAATTTCGCCCCATGTTGCCTTTCCCCTGCCTTTACAGATTTCGCAATTCTGTAACCTGTACTTGTATACTAATGGATAAATGCCAGCATAAAAAAACTGTATGAAAAGGAAGAGTTTCAGAAAAGCTTCTCAAGAGTTCTGTCCTCCCCTTTTCCAAGTCTCAAACAATACTGAATTTAAGAATTAGAACTGATGGTAACATTGGTCACCACATCTACACCATTATGATAATAATCATGAAGAAGACTAGGAGGTCTCACTCTTGGGCATTAAATCAGAAATGCAACATGTGTCTCTTTTGACCTTGATTATTTTTATATCAAGCTGTAGAATTTCTGTCAGACAGTCACATTTCATTGCAGTGATAATTTATTTATTTTTATTTTTTTAAATGTTTATTTTTTTCCTCTTGGCCAGATTCTCACATGGCTTTGTGATGCTAGAGCTAGGACATAGCAGAGTGGTATATTGCAAACACAGATATGAATCAAACTGAAATTGAATCTGTGACTTATTTAAATCCACCCAGAGAGCTCCTCCTTCCTCTGTGATGCTTTACACAATCATTTAGCAAAATCATACAGTATAACTTATCAGAGTCTAAACAGGCTTCAGTTATCTTGATAAATTGTAAACGGTACAGGGAATGCAGAGGGATGACATGGAATTAAGAATATTCTGGTAAACATTGGAGGAATATAAAAAAAAAATCCCTATTTATCATCAGAGTTCATTTTTACTGTATTTTTAGACAAATATTTTGTGTAATTTATCCGGATAGTTTTATATTTTTAGTAGTGCGTGGGAGATTGACAAAGTAAAATAAAATATGATTCACAGACTACAGTGAAATAACACCTCTAGTGTATGGATGTATGTTTGTATATTTTTATTTCTAAAATGCCACAAGGTTATGCAGTGCTATACAATTCAACAATTTATTTATAATACAGGCAAGGGAAGTGCGTAACAAAGAACAAGTGAATTAAATTACAAGCATCTAATCAAGAAAATACATCACTCTAAGTGCCAGGCTATGATTGAAACAAAAGGATGGAGGTCCATGCCTCATAGAGCTTACAATCTAAATAGGAGGAAGACCTACATTAACAGATAGGAGGGTAACAAGTGCAGTATTTTACAGTGTTAGTTCATTTGGCTATAGGTGCCAATTAAATAAGAAAATAAAATAAAAAAATATACATTTTGAATAAATAGCATAAATATAAAATATAGACATGAAAACCAGTCCTAGTGCTCCAAGAGGTAAGACTTGAATTTAGATTTGAAGATATTGATGGATTTCTATTGGCGGAGGTAGAGGAGTATAGAATTCCAAAGATCAGGGGCAGCAAGAGAGAAGGGTTTAAGATGAGAATGGGCAGTCGCAGTGAGGGGTTCCTGAAGGAGGTTGCCTTGTGAAGAATGGAGTTGATGGCTAGGCACATACAAGCGAACAATGGAAGATATATAGTGAGGGGCAACAGAGCAAATTACTTTGAATGTCAAAAGTAGTGTCCATTTCATTACAGCTACTGTATGTCAGAATGCTAAGCTTAGCTTATAATTAAATTTTATGTAAGTCTTTAGCTGGGGAAAGACTTATTTTACTTTATAATAATTAGAACAATGAAAAAAATTTTGAATCCTAATTTGGCAGTTACCTTAAAATGCTTTGCCACCAAAATGAATTTATTAAACAAATAGTATTTTGGCACTAAGGGTTAATCCTCTATGGATCAGTGGGCTTAATGCTGACTAAGGCCAGGAATGGAGTCTAAGGGATAAGGGGGTAATGGTCTATACTGCAGTCACAGGTAGCATCAGGGTAGGAATCGGACTACAAGCTAATATACTATACTAGACTTGAACAGCGCACAAAAGAAAGAGCTGTAACAATACACAATAGCCAGAAATAGATGAACTCAGACAATTCAAAGCAGGAGCAATGTACATAAAAGCAGGACTTGCAGCAGGTACAGCAGAAGTGCAACTTGATGCAGGGCACTGGAATAACAGTGGGAATAATACTTCATGAATTTTGCAGCAAAGATGATAAAATGTAGAAGCTTTAGTGTCTGAGTGAAAATGCAGCATCTCAGCTCAGAGGTACGAGGAGAGAAAACAACTTGCTCAGGCAAGGACAGAGTAAACCAAAGTTCTTAAATAATTACTTTCTGTGATTGGCTAGTAGGCAGATTCTCTGATAGGTGAGCATTTATTCCTCTGAATTAAGAAATTTCCATGAAGGGAAATCAACAAAACAGCCATGATAAATGAATGGTTCAGTAGCATTTACATAAGTTCACTGTATCTGATCTTAGTGACCCAAATATCCCTGGGCCCCTGACTCCGGGGGGGGGAAGGGTCACAGTGCTCTGCATAGCTCTTCTGCACAGTTACGTAGCTGTATTCTTCTCAAGAGCTACTCTTTATGAGAAGGGCTTGAAGAAGAATAAAGCTTTGTACCTGTACAGGAGTGCAGTGGGGGGTCCCCTTGGAGTGGAGGAGTCCCCTTCAATTCGCCCAGGGTCCCAGTTTCTCTTAAAGGGGTACTGAAATTATCTTTCAAACTAATGTGGAATATTAAGCTTTGTTACAAAATCTGACTATGTTCATATTTGATAAAGTTAAAAACACTGTTGCTTGTGTTGGGAAGGGTGTTTCTTAGTTCACAATAGACTTCTTTCCAAGGAGAAACACAGCTCCCTGTATCACTTGATAGCTGATATCCTAGATGAAGACTTAGATTCAGAGCAACTGATGCACAAGGCCCAGGCAAGATAAAAAAAAAACACAATATCTGAAAGGCTTGAGTTTCTGCTGATTACATTCACTGCCCTACTGGCTGGAATGGCCTGATTAGATTTCAGTAGGATAAGAGGAGAGATAAGAAAGGTTAGCTTAAGCAGATGAAATTAAACTATTGGTTCTCCAAAAGATATAAATGTATGAATTTTGTATGAATTATATGATCGAAAATAAAACAGCACTATTTGAGTGAATGAGAACATACAGTATTTTAAAAAATGGTGTAATTATATGTTTACAGTATTCGTTATATCTGTTAATACTCTCAGTTACAAAGTAAATATATGTTGTACATGGTCAAACTCTACCGGTAAAGCAGGTGGCTTAGCAAACTAAGTGCACACACATACACACACATGGGCCCTTATTCACCAATGTGTGAAGTGAACCGTGATGTGTTCGATTCACTTCGCACATTGTATTATGCGCATGCTGATGTCCGCGCACAGGACATCAGTATGCGCATAACACAATGTGCGAAGTGAGTCGAACACATCGCGGCTCACTTCGCACATTGGTGAATAAGGGCCATGATGTGTGGACTAACATTACCACTCTATCCTATATACTGTGTGTATATATATATATATATATATATATATATATATATAT
>WMED01003128.1:0-21785 GCA_019650415.1 Pipa parva
AGCTTGGGAATAAGTGGTCAACAAAAAAAAAATCGGCTGGTAGTTAAAGGGTTAAAGGTATTCCAATCTCACGAGGCGACTCGAGTGGTCGTGAGGTGAGCTGAAGTACCTTTAAAGCGTTCTCTGATCTCCACGTGCAGGAGAGCAGGGAGCGCGTACCAGTCTCTGCGAAGTGAATTGAAGGATCGCCAGGTAAATTCGGACTTTCCTGAATTAACCCCTTAGTGGTCAGTTTAATTTTCCCATCTAAAAAGAATGTAAATATCTATAACAATCTGAAATGGAAGGAAGACCTCATTAAAAACACTGCAAAATGTGCAGGTTTCAATGAATATTTATTGATAACAACCTCTTTTGAAATTGATGACTGAATGTAAATATCCAACAAAATGAAAAATAATATCAAAATGAGTCAATAAATGGTGAAACAAATCGAAAATATTTCAATGAGCTTTATAAATTTCCCCCTAATTAAAGTTAAACTTGTACAAGGCAAGCAATAAAATGCCTGCACTTCTCAAAGTATCAGTAGTTATTTGCTAAGTAAATGGGCCCTAGCATCCATTCCCTTTCTAATACAAACAAAAACAATACATTTATTCAGTTCTGTATTGAAAATAAAAATATACATACACCATACATACTATGTACAAAAAAAGTAAACAAGAAGCAGTAATCTGAACAATGTGGTAATTCAAAACCGCAAAGAATAAAAAGGAAGACAAATTACAAACTGTTTTAAAGCATCACTTCAACATTCTAAGAATGAATTCTATAGAAAACAAACACTTTCCTTTTTATTTACCACATTATGTGCATACTTATTTATATGGTTATATATCCTATAACCTTTAATAGGTGTATGAAACCACCTTTATGACTACTTTATGATTCATCCCCTGCATTTCTTGGCATCCAGTGTATAAGTAGAATGAATATAAATTAGTAAACTTTGACAAACTTTTCAGTAATAGTAAGCTGAAGGCAAAATGTTGCCAGAATATTAACAAGAACCCCTGCCATAAGATTCCCAAGTCAAATCCTCATTTTCATGCCAAAACACCTTGAGTGAGCTGTCACTTGAATACATGATAAGTACTCAAAATATCGTCACATTTGCAACCAAAAGTGTTGTATAAATTTACCACAGTGCAGAAAATACAAATCTTTTTTTTCAATACGCAAAATTGGAGAAGTGATGAACTATTGTGAATTCATGCATACACTGGGGGGAGGGGGTTATTCACTAATTGTTGCGTATAGGTGTGAATTCGCCAGATAAAGACAGTCGCAATAGGCTGCTATTGTTGCAGTCGCGTCTTTATAATCAGAATATTTTCACAGTCGCGACTTTATTATGGGAAAATTGTGGCAATCTTCATATTAAAAAATTGTCGAGACTTTACAATGGGGAAATTGTAGCGGATTTGCTATGGAATCCACTGTTTGAGAATTCGACTGTCAAATTTGCACCTTAGCAAATAGCCCCCTAAACGTTTTCTTAAAAGGAAAACTGAATTGATTAAGTTATATCTGGAGTCCCATTTATTCCCCACCATCCTTATCCATCCCTGATTTGGATCATATTTTTCTTTTGTTTTTAATTTCTCCAATCATCCCTCTTTTCAGATTTCTAACTAACCAATGTCCTGATCCATTGCTGATGCCCTTGTGATCCATGCCTGATGTCCTTCAAGGTTTGATTCCCTTCAAATTATTTTTAAGAGCAAGAATTATATTTCATAATCCATGTTTGTTTGTTTAGTTTATTTTATTTGCTTTTTTTAATTTCTGCATAAATTTGACGCAATAGGCTGCTGCTGTCGCAGTCTCGTCTTTATAATGCTAATATTGTCGCAGTCACGACTTTATTATGGGAAAATTGTCGCAATGTTAACTTTAAAAAAATTGTTGCGACTTTACAATGGGGAAATTGTCACGTATTTGATATGGGAAATTTGCTGTTTGAGAATTCGACTGTTGAATTCGCACCTTAGTGAATAACTCCCTGGACAGTTTGGACTTTGATAATATAAACCCATGTGAGATCTAGATCCCTGTCCTCTGGAACTTTTCCTTCTTCTTTTAAACAGGCTTGTATTAAAACCCATCCTTAAAAAAGCTACGCTGGACTCGGTGTGCCTCGCAAACTACCATCCTGTCTCTCTCTTGCCTCTGGCTTCTAAACTTCTATCTTGTCTACACTTACCTTACTAACTATCTGCATGCGCACCATCTCCTGGATCCCTTGCAGTCTGGTTTCAGGCCAGGGAACTCTACGGAGACGGCTCTGTGCAAACTTGCAAATGATCTTCAGGTTGCCAAAGCCAAGGGTCACTTTTCTGTTCTAATTCTCCTAGACCAGGGATGGCGAACCGAGGGCACACAGAGCCCTCTCTGCTGGCACGCGAGCCATTCACCAAACCTGCCTGGCTTATACTGAAGGAGCGCTCGCTCACAGGGGGACGTGTGTGCACTCTTCCCCCGACGCAGGCGTGCTGACATCACTCACCACTCACTTCGGGTGACACGCTGGTGAGTGACGTCACCTTTTTGGCACTCCATACCAAAAAGGTTCGCCAACCCTGTCCTACACCTATCCGCTGCATTTGACACTCCCTTCTTACTCAAATTTTTCATGCTCTTGAGGTCAATCAAGCTGCTTCTTGACTTGTATCTTATCTTTCTGATCATTCTTTTTTGTCTCCCATGCTAATGACTCCTTTTCTTTTGTCCTGCTTAGTGTGGGGGTGCCCCATGGCTCGGACCTTGGCCCCCTCCTGTTCTCACTGTACATTCTTACCTTTGGTGATATCATCAATTTATTTGGTCTTCAGTATCACTTGTATGCAGATGATACCCAAATTTAGCTATCTGCTCCTGTGCTAAAACCTGAAACACAGACTCAAATTTCTAGCTGTCTTCCGGCCATCTCCTTCTGGATGGCCAAGCGCCAGCGAAAATTAAATTTTGCTAAAACGGAATTGATTATCTTTCCACCCAAACCAGGTCTTGCTCCTACCTTTTCCATTCTAGTGGATGGTGCCATCATCAACCCTATTACTTCTGTATGTTGCCTTGGGGTGACTTTTGACTCTGCTCTTTCCTTCTCTAATCACATCTCTTCCACTGCTAAAACCTGTCGATTTTTTCTTTGCAAAATTGTCATGATCCGCCCCTTTCTCTTTCTCTCGACTGATAACACCCTTATGCGTGCTCTCGTCCTATCCTGCCTGGACCACTGCAGTGTTCTTCTATCTGGCCTTCCAGCTTCCAGTTTCATCCTCTCCCTACTCCAGACTATTCTAAATTCTGCTGCCAGAATTGTCTCCCTCTCTCCCTGAAGGGGACAGCCTCTCTCCCAATCTCTCTCTGCCCCTTGGCTCCCTGTAAGCAAACAAAACATTTACAGTGCTCTCCTTTTGACATTTAAGGCTCTTCCCTCTATTGCCCCTCCCTACATTTCCTCTCTCATATACGTTCCTAGACGTCAACTGTGCTCCTCCCAAAGGAAACAGCTTTGCGTGCCACACACCACTACTGCCCTTTCTTGTCTTCAACCATTTTCTCTCTCTGCCCCCTACATCTGGAATTCTATGCCCCTTTATCTTCGCCAGGAATAGTCCCGCCGCACTTTTAAAGCCAAACTGAAATCTTAACTTTTGGAGCACTAGCACTGTTATTTATCACTGATTTCTAGGTGTATATTTTATTTAATACTTAGCCATTCATGCTTAATATTTATATTTATTTATGGACTTGTGTTTCAACACATTGTCATAGCTCTTGTTACCAGTTTGTGTATGTAAGTCTTCCTCCCAAGTAGACTGTAAGCTCTACAGGGCAGGGACCTCCAACCTCTTGTCTCAACATAGCACTTAAAGTGGTGTATCCTTGTGATCTCATACTATATTGTTTAATGCAATTTCCTGTGTCTGTATTTTATTTTTGTGCTAAAGTGTACAGCGCTGCATATGTTTGTGTTGCTTTTTTAATAAAATTATACATACATACATACATACATAGGATACAGTAATTATGTATCAAGTCTAGATCATTTGGAACACAAACATGTGTATAAATAAGCAGTCCAATTTAGTGTAAATGTAGTTTTGAGCCTGAAGTCTAAGATGAGTTCTGTTTAAAGTTAGCTGTACTGTACTATAAATGAGGCCAGTGTACATTTTGGTAAGTCCTCAGATCTCTGCATTTATAACTGGAGAATCACATATATCACTGGGAAATATGTTTTGCATTGAGCATTTGCTGCAGGGAAAACTGCCCTGCCTCCAGATTTTCCTCTAGGACAGGGGTTCTCAACCTTGTTGAGACCGCGACCCGCCTCTGGCGTCACCGCGCCGTGATGACGTTTCGGCCGAACGTAATCACGTACACGCGTCACGTGGTGACGTTCGGCCGAAATGTCATCACGCCGCGCGTCATGTGATGATGTTGCGGCCAAAACGTCATCACGTCGCGCGCCACGTGATGACGTTTACTGTCGACGTCACCCGCAGGAACCCTTATAAGAAGGGTTCCTGCGGGTGCTTCTAGGAGTCGGCGCGGTTCTCGACCCCAGTGGGAAGGCCTCACGACCCCCGCCGGGGTCGCTACCCACAGGTTGAGAACCGCTGCTCTAGGGAAAGTGTCCTCTACCCAGAATTTTCCACTGGAGAAGGTGTTTTGCAACCAGGATGTCTCACTAGGGAATGTGCACATCTTGGTATAAGCATGGTAGATATTAAGCAATTATTGTATCTTGGTATAAAGATAATGAGCATTCAGCATTGTATTTGAGTACAAGAAAGATGGGCACTGTACACTGCTTCCTGTACCCTAACCTCACTGGCTCTGAACATTACATTCCAATTTTATTGGTAAAATACACATCTCACTGCACTCTATCACCCTGTTTTCTTCCTGCTAAGCTTTGGGTCCTTGGGATTAGTTTGATAGGCCCAATATGATTCAGTCTGACAATGCCTTGCCTTATTCGCCCCCACTCCCCAACCAAATGATTCAGTTTTCCTAGGAATTTATTCAGGGTTTTGCATAGTAAGAGATATAACTGGCATGTTCCTCCCCTAAATTTATAAGAGCAAAGCTTTGACACAATCTGGAGACCTGATCACTCCACAGAAAAAAATGAATTCCTTTACATAAACAGGGAGTTTCCTGGTTGGTACTTCTCTGTTTAAGTTAACCTTTTTGTGCTGACACAAACGGAAACTGCTTTATAGCGTTTCTTAAAAAAAACTTTCTTAAAATAGCTACAGATTAAGTGGACACTTAAGACAAAAATACTTTTCAGGAGGATAAAACAAACAGGACCGATCCATGTAATGTCATATTCATCATGACCTACACAGATCCTTCAGCTAAAACTGAACTGCAAACTGTTTTATACATGCGTAAGGGGGGCAGCAGGGGAAGGAAAGCAGCAGGGAGTGGGACAGGGAAAACTTTATCTTTAAGAATTTTTTCTTTGGGGGTACAACATAATGAAACGGCCTGCGCATGCCTATGGGGATTATACAGGGCTGAGGGGGAGCGCTGAGGAGTAAGATGCCTGCACACTGCTAGTACTTCTATGCAGAGGTGATGATGATCTGATTCTAATCCCCTGGGCTCCCAGACAGAGCAGCGCACAGAGGATAAGAATCAGATCATTGGGCGCTACTAGCCTACTAAGCAGTGCAGCAGGCTGAGAGTCTGAGAGTGGGATTATGCAGGTGTGTCAGTCATCAAGGACTGGGGGAGCGCAATTTCATTGCTCCGCCTAGGGCGTAAAAAAACCTTGGCCCGGCCCTGCTCATTGGTGAGCTGGAGTATAATGCTACCATCATCTGGCAACCAGAGGTTTCCTGCCAGGAGCTCTGGAGGCAGGTGACTTCCGGGAGACAGGCAGAAGTGTGTTATATCTCATTTCCGCACCATATACACAGGAGCTCCGGTGGCAGGCGGGCACAAAGAGAGGCAGATTGAGGAGAGTTACATTTTTCTGTGCTCTATTTTTTTATTTTTTTTTTTGTATTCTTGAGGTGAAGCAGCCCCCGACATGTGTGTTGGAAATTGATATGGCCCCCAGGTTGGGCATCACTGGTATAGGGAAATGGAATCCAACCATTTCTATTTTCTTACACATGTTAAGGGTGAGATGGACACCACAAATGTATTATTATAATACATATCCTCATTAGTTGAACTCACACAAGAAAAATACCTGGGTATCCAACTTAAAATAAGTATATATACAAAAGTACAAACAGGAGTGGATTTATTTTTATATATATATATATATATATATATATATATAAAATGTATATGTACACTGTATAGTGCGGGTCAAATCAAAGATTGGGGGAGGTGTGTTTACTTTTCTACCTACACAGTGAGTAACAGTTGGTTTTAAGCTAAATCCTATGATTCTGTTAAAATGCTTTGCTTTGTTTCCTCACATTTGCATGTTATCCTTAGCTGTCCTCTATTGGATTCTTTTAGTTAACATTTTCCTTAGCAACTTTAGTAGAGGGTGTGTACAAATATGGGAACTTTGAAGGCACCTGTGGCCCAGAGAATGGCGCAATAGATTACCCTATCCACCTTACATAAGCCATACGATAGCCATATATTATGCCGCACATAAAAACAAAATACGCTGCCAGTGTAAGTCGATGGACTTACCTGGCTCTGGACACACTAGCATATGACGTGCATATGCTGCGTCTGGAATGCTGGCCGTCGCATTTTGTGCTGGTGAATTATGCAGCGCACAAAATGCGGCCAGATAGGAAGAGCCGTGAATGCCAAGATAGCGTTCACACTGTTCTTGGTAAGTAACATAGTAACATAGTTTATAAGGCTGAAAAAAGACACAAGTCCATCCAGTTCAGCCTATTTTCCTGCAATGAAAATAGTACAATCGAAAAATACGCGGGAGCGTTTTTTGTTTTTTTTCCACACTAGCATATTATGCACTGCGAATACAGTAATATGTTAGTCTGAAATGAGCCTAAATCCTGGCCATTCTAGTCATGAAAACGAGATATTGAGTAAGAAAAGACACACCCCCTGCAACCATGTGATATGCATAGTAACATAGCAACCAGGAAATAAAAGAGTAGGCTTCATTGCCTTATGTGTAAAAATTCCAAATGAGCATCCATGCACAAGTGTTCCTAAAGTACTAACAGAAGCATACAGGCAGAATATGTCTTTCATATGGCAGCTCCCATAGCTGAGAAAACTTACTGTGCTTTAGTAGGATTTTACATATTTAACTATTATTTATATCAATAAATAGTGCTATTTAAAAATATACATATGGAGTTATTTACATACTTGATAAAGTATTGGTTTGAGGGTGTAAGATACTCTTTAATACTTCATGCATCTTTTTATTTTGGAAACTACCTTTTCTTTTCTAAAAAAAAATTCAATGGAAATAAAGAAAGCTGGATTTCTGCATAGAAAAGGCATATAATCAGCAGAGTATGGCATAGACATGCAAAATTCAGCCCTCCGGCTGCTACTGAACTACAATCATCTTTCTCTCAGCTACCCTGCAGCTGGTTGCGGGTGGCAGAAGCCGTGACTGAAGTGAATGCTAGGTAGCCTGTGCGTAGAGAAGTCTTGTACAGAAAGAAAGGGAAGAGAAGTTGCCAGACAACACAGAGCAGCCGCATCTAATTCCCTATGCAGCGCACATAGGAGCAATAGTGGAAAGTGAATACTGGGAACATCTCTGGTGGCAATATGCAATATATACAAAGTAAAGCTCAGATCCCACTGGGATCATCCTCCACACAGCTGCTAACACTTTGTATGTAAAATTAGAACTCCAGTTTATATTCAACAAATAAAAGCTCATACTGGGAAGAAAAATGTAACATTTAGGAATGATTGTTAAATATTATTTATTATTTGTGATGTTATTTTGTTACAGTTTATGTTGCTTTACACATGGCTTAAGAAACCAATATTAATTAATACTGTACTTTTATATTGCCACACTAACGGTGCAGTCTCCTGACTAAAAAAATAGACATGCAAAGGGAAATTGCTTGGGTGTGTATACAGGCAGTAACATTAATGATTTATTATGCCCTTCATAATAGAAACCCAAAATATAAACTAGTCCATTCATTCTGTACACAGTGAATGTCCAAGATCAATATGGAATGTATGAAATGTAACAAACAAAACAAAAGGCTGAGTGTAATACCATTCACTTATATCTACTTTCACTGCACTGTCTGTGGGGTCACTAAAGCAACAAAATAACAGGTCTGACTTGCACAACTCCTATGTAAGCTTTGGAGGTTCTTTTCACTGTATAAATGCCAGTAGCACATTTATTAATGTATCCATCATTAATGGTGCACCCAAGTCGAGATTCTGCCATGCAGTTTCACACCAGTAACTCCAATTTACTTTATGAGAGCAGATAGTTGTCATGGACAGCTGAGGAACAGTACCCTACCTGTTTCCTATACTAAACCAGCTGAACCCCCAATAACTCTATACCTTAGACGTTATAAAACACAAGGACCACACATAGCATGTGATTATATATGGCTTATACAGTATATTAATTAATACATTGTTGTTACCTTACTATTTTCTTTGATGTACACCATATATTAATTTTCCAATATATCCAAACTGTTTTTATCTTACCTATGATGTAACTATGAAGAAATTATTCCCTTCTATAAGCCCTGCTTAAAGTTGAACACGTTTTGTTATTGCCTCGACCATCAGAAGCTTTGAGTTTTGAACAGCTTTTCTTGTCACCTTTGTTTCAACAAAACAATAAGGTTTCAGTATATTTGCAGCTGTTGTTCCAGTCATAAGAACCATATTTTGGCCTGTTTTATTCTACCCGGCTGTCCATTTGTTCTCAATAAACAAGCGTTATTTTGTTTGAATAAGTAACATAATGTGGCTGAATTAGAAAAGGCAAAACATGATATGAAAGGAAACATATAAATAATGTATTCTGTAAAGAAGGGGATATCTTACAATATTTGAAAACCCTTATATTAAAACTTTTCCAACAGAGATCAAATAAGGAAAAGCAAATAAACTGTTAACAGGGTCTGGTTAACTTTGCTTATTGTAAGGTGCTAATCAGTAAGAATAAAATCTATTTATGTCAAAGTGTCTTGCATAACAGTTTTGTATCAAACGGTGCACCTGCCCTTCCCCCATACAACAGGAACATTCATCTGCAGTCATACAAACACTAAGAAAAGCTTAGGCAAAATATATAAGCTTTAAGCACCTGGTGATCCAGGCTTTTAAAGCCGATAAATAGAGCCATGAATATAGTTTTGTTCTATGCAAGGAATAGAAAAACAGCCTCTTATTTATGGAAAATATAATAATGCCGGTATGATCTCCTGAGCATATCTCTAATTCTGTATAATAGGCTACAGAGCATGCCCACTGAATTTTCCCCACAAGCTGCATCATGGAACTTGGCACCTGTTTTGCAAATCCTGGAAGAAATTTAAAGGTAAATACAGTTGGTGTGCAAGTCGGGAAATAACCATATTATAAAGCAAAGCTGAAAAAGAATTCATTCTGCTTTCTAGCATGCTTTATATATGTTTATTTGTTCATTTTTTGTTCATTTTGAAAGGTATTGGATTGAAAAGTAAAGTACCATAAACTTCTCTGCAGGAAATATAATCTTTTATGAACAATATGACATTCATAACAAGGATAAAAGTTGTAGGAGGTGAGTAATTCAGTTTCATTCACACATATATAAATGCATCAGTAGACAGGCAATTTAAAATATTCTTTAAAATAAAATCCCATTACGGTGTAGAGTAGGAAAATGATATCTTCTCTGTGCTGTAGAGAGGATACTTAAAATAATGAATGCCATGTTCAAGTAAACAAAAACTGATTGGTCATCAGCACACAAAAGGAATGCGCTTTGGTGATAAGCTATGGTGAAACAACAATTTTCTTTCTACATCCACATTTAACAGACTTGAAACAGCTCTTGTATTCAATAGATAGTGAATAGTGTTTACAAAGTAATGTTACATTTTGATTGAAATCTATTACCATCATATCAATAATACGTCTGAAGGTTTGAAGTTCAAAATTCCTATTTATTATATTATTATAGAAGCAAAGTAAGAGTTTGCTTCATCTACAAACATTAAAAAAAAACTATGCAGTGTCAGAAGACACAATAACTGTGAAATCAGCAGGGTGTACTGTAGTTGAGGAAAAAAAGAGAGTTTAATGGTTTAAAAAAATGGAAGTCAGATCAGAATACTGTATGCAACATGGTGAGTGCCTATTGCAGCATGTGGCTATGTGAGTATCTATTGCAGCATGTGGCTTTGTGAGTATCTATTGCAGCATGTGGCTATGTGAGCATCTATTGCAGCCTGTGGCTATGTGAGTATCTATTGTAGCATGTGGCTATTTGAGTATCTATTGCAGCATATGGCTATGTGAGTATCTACTGCAGCATGTGGCTATGTATTTATTGCAGCATGTGGCTATGTGAGTATCTATTGCAGCATGTGGTTATGTGAGTATCTATTGTAGCATGTGGCTATGAGAGTATCTACTGCAGCATGTGGCTATTTGTGTATCTATTGCATCATGTGGATATTTGTGTATCTATTGCATCATGTGGATATGTGAGTATCTATTGCAGCATGAGGCTATGTGAGTATTTATTGCAGCATGTGGCTATGTATCTATTGCATCATGTGGATATGTGAGTATCTATTGCAGCATATGGATAAATAAGAACATATAGAAAATGAGCAAAGACAATATTCTGACTCAGATAGGTATATAATCAATAGCTAATCACACAAAGAAAAGTCAGATAAATGGACTTACAAGTTTGCTATGTATGGGTTCTATTTAATCATTCTTGTCACCTGGAATACCCAGCATCCCACTGTGCCACAAAGTAGCGAAAAATGGGTACTGATCAAAAATTAACATCAAGCCAAAACCAATAAAGTCAAAGTAATAAAATTTCCTGGCACTACAGTTAGTTGTGCAGTTGTGTTCTTTAGATTAGTAAATTTGTTTTGCTTTGTTTTGTAATAAATAAGCTTCACAGTGTATGTAGCTGGAAGCAACCAAATTAGTGCATTTTTTTATTGCTAGTATTGTACTGGAAACATTTTTCTGGCTATTTTCTAGCTGAGCTGGAAAAATAGTATCCATTGTTTCTTGTGGGACAATCCACACAGGCTACTTTGTTTTGCACCACAGACAATAATTAGCCTAATTAAAAACAGCTCCACTACAAAACAGCCAGTGTGGCCCTGGCCTAAAACTTTACTTTATTATGTAGCATGACACACCATTAAAATTAAAAAAAAAAAAGGTTCTCAAAAATGTTTAACATAATGTAATCTTACCTTTTCTTGCAACAGCTGCTGGATGGATTAACACTTAGCTTTAGTTCATATCGGCTACTGGGATGTTAGAACACTGTACAAAAACAGAAAGATAGGAATTGATTTTCTGAACAATAGCACTTAAAGCAAGCAATAATAAACTTTTAGGTGAGATTTGGAAAATTGGGTAAGTTTATCAGTAGTACTGCACTTATTTGTAACTAGTAGGAGAAATTTATAAAGCTTGAGAAAGTTGATTTTTACTACTACTTAGTAGTATGGCTACCTTACTATTGAAAAATCCTATAGAAAAACTTGATCAAAAAGTAATGATCGCGCACCTGTTTTTTTACATCAATAAAACTTAAGAAGGTCAAAATCGACTTTATGGAGCTTTATAAATTTCGCCCATAATATACACTGTTCCATAGCTTAAGAGAAACATTGAGGAAATGATTAGCACAGTGTATACATTTCTACGCTGAAACTATAACTAAGTTAGACAGCAGTAATGTGGTAGGAGCCCAGAATTGTGAAAAGCTTTCCCTAAAATGTTCCCAAAAGGGCACAGGTTGAATGCTGTCTCATTGGTGGGCAACATTAAAACTATTAAATCTAAACCAATGACAGTACAGTAAACTGTGATATACAGCCAAAAGAAAATACAAAAATCAGCTCTTCATAATTCAGATCTGACATTCCATTCCCCCAATCACTCCTGCTTTATTAACAATATAGAGAATGTAGAGATTAGTTTAGCTTGAAGAGACAGCCAGAGATCCCTAAAAAACAGCTGGTAAAAAAAATCTGAACGAACAGAGGAATTTCTAAATTCTGCAATATTAAAGCTATTTTAAAACAATATATATGTATTCAGTTATGCATCTCTCTGGTTTAATGCACGTAATTAAGATAACTGGTTGGGGTTATAACAATAATTGAGCAAAAGTTGTATTGTATCAAGAAAAAGGAACTCAGTCATTTGGACAGAATGTCCCAAACATTGTAAGTTAATGTTATAAACATTTTATCAGGTGATAACATTCAGGGGGTTATTCACTAAAGTATGAGGGGGGAATTCACCATTCAGTGAAGTGAGCTCCGAATCCTTCAGCTCACTTCACAAATGGTATTATGCGCTCGTTGATGTCCTGCACACGGACATCAGCGAGCGCGTTAAAGGGATTCCAATCTCAGCAAGAGCAAAAGAGTTACCTCGCCATTTGCGAAGTGAGCCGAAGGATTCGGAGCTCAATTTGCTGAATGGTGAATTCCCCTCTGAATTATTGCGTATAGGTGTGAATTCGCTAGATAAAGACAGTCGCAATAGGCTGCTACTGTCGCAGTCACGTCTTTATAATGAGACTATTGTCACATTCGCGACTTTATTATGGTGAAATTGTCACAATCTTACCTTTAAAAATTGTTACGTCTTTACAATGGGAAAATTGTTGCGGATTTGCTATGGGAATCCACTGTTTGAGAATTCGACAGTCAGATGCGCACCTTAGTGAATAACCCCCTTCAGATTGTTAGATTAGAAATCTCTGCAGCCTTACTATGATTTGGTGAGCACACTTTTAAAAAAAACAATGAGTGCTCAAGTGCACTGCTTTATCTTTTCTAATTTAAAATAGTTGGTGTGTGCTAATTCTATTTTTTGCATAGGACTGTTTGAACAACACATAGGAAACATTGTCTGTCAGTTGACTGGCCAGAATCTTACCTTAGGACTGCTCCTCTATCAATCAAAAGAAGCAGCCCCAATCTATGCCACAGCTCAGCTAATACCTATCATCATACCGCTGGATAAAATACTAGGTACATTTTTCTCTCATCTTATACTTTATAGAAAAAGAATTCTGAATTCTATTTGTGCCTGTGCTTAAAGTGGCCATCCACTGTCTAGATAAAAGCTCACAAGCATTCTGATCACTAGGGGGCTGCATTGTCTTACCCTGTGCATTGTAATCATTACATTCTAGCAAAAAATGCAAATAGAGCAGTTATTCATCCCTCTGGGGCATTTACTAATCACTGTATACAGCTAGCTTTACTTGGAGGAAATACAACTAAAATAGTACAACTGTAATTCTTTACAAAGTAACACTTTCAGGGAAACTATTTTTATGTCAAATATAGTTCTTGTGACTCAAAAATGGTTCAAGCCATATTAGCCCAGAATGATTTAGTACTGCTCTGACCTGATAAAGAGGGAATATCTCTTGAAAACTTGTCTTCAACAATGAACTGTTAGTCCAAATAAAGTATCATATAGTACTACAGTACTCATCTTTCTAGTTCTTGTGGCTGAAATATATGCAAGTTAGGGAAATTCAAAGCTCAGGGGAAAATTCATCATAGTGGGAATTGTACCATAGATTTGTGAATTTTCTATTGTGGATTCAACACTTCACGAACTCTGCATATTCAGCAAAGATCTTATTTTCTGCAATGTGGAGATTTCTCGCACTGTTTGTAACATTATGGAAGTCACATACTTACACACCACTTAATGTCTGTTCACTGCAAATTCATGGACAGTTAGGGTATTCCTAATATGTCAAAGTGACAAGTGCCCAGCGCATTCCGGTATTAATGTGCAACTTTGACTTTAAAAACAAAAGTGGCAAATTTGGGACTTAAGGAGGTATGTCTGTAGTTTTTCTGGCAACATTTTACTTAAAAGGTTAAAAAATGTGATAACCAAGGGCTTATTGACTAAAGGATGAATTCTCTTGCTACAATTCACATTGCCAAAATAGTCCCGAATTCACTTCTCCTTATTGATGAAGATTTGTCGAAAAGGCAGACTGCTACGGAAGCAGTTACATGCGTAGTGTGGTGATGTCAGTCAAATAGAAGTAGGATGTGAAGTCATGTGGAGTGATGTGAATTCCTCCAGTGAAGTGCAGTGATGTCATCCTCACCAAATCCCACTAACTGTATATAAGTGAATAATACATCTGTTTCTATGTCACCTTGTCCCTAGTTCATGTTAGGTAGTAGACTAGTTTAGCTGCGGTTACTATTGTTACTCATTGAATAGTCTTCTCATACCACAACGGAGCCCTGCCATCAACCCCTCAATTCGGCACTCTGATGTGGCAAAGTCAATCAGGTGAATTCGGAGCTCTACGCCTTGTTGAATTTGCCACTACAACAGACTCTGCCCCTTGGTCAATAGTCGAAATATCTGTGCATGTGCACACAAAGTAATGCAAAGTGTTCCTTAAGATTGCAACTAACAAAGTCGCCAGAATTAGACGCGTATTTGCCATACAGCTGAGTTTAATCAATAAATGAACACAGGGAAGTGGTGATCAAATGTGAATGAATAGCTATACGTATAACTATACATAGATATTTAAAGAAAACAAATGTCCAGTGAATGTCTTAATATATATGAGCTACATGTAAAAGAAATGTAATGTAATGTGATTGCCTGCATAGAGGTCACTAATAGCCATGTGTTCATATGTGTGTCTGCGAGTTTTTCATTTTTTCAGTTAATACGACTTTTCCTGCATACCTTGCTACCTAGCAACAAACTACACACCCATCTACACAAAGAATGAAAAATATGTGGAGTATTTGGCTTGTAGGCACAAGGAAATGAACATCACCTCCAGCTACTAGCTCTGAAAATGTGCTCAAATACTAAAACAATATAACCGTGTAACATGATCTTTCTCATCCCTAAGCAAGACAATCTCAGACTCATTATCCATCTTTGTGTTTATGTATGTATCATTTTATTGCAGCGCTGTAGAATTCAGCAATACAAGTACAATAGAGATAAGGCAAAAGTGCATTAAACAATACGAGTGTAATATCACAAGGATACATCACTTTAAGTGCTAGGTTGCTGTTGACACAAGAGGTCGGAGGTCCCTGCCCTGTAGGGCTTACAATCCAAGTATGTATATTTTAATTTATAAAGCACTACTAATTACACAGTGCTGTACAATTTAACTATACAATTATAATACATACTGTATGCATGTATGTATATATACAGTATATATATATATATATATATATATATATATTTTTATTTTTTTTTATCCTTTCTTAGTTATTTCTGCTTAGTATTTGTATTTAATGACCAATTCTTCAGCACATTGTTGCAACTCTTATTACTCTTAAATATGTGTCTGTAAGTGTTCCTCCCATTTCTATTGTAAGCTCTACAGGGCAGGGACATCCAAACTCTTGTGTCAACCAAAACCTGGCACTTAAAGTGAAGTATCCTTATGTTATTATACTTGAAATGTATAAAGCACTTTTCCCATGTCTGTATTATATTTGTATTGCTGATTTGTACAGCGCTGCATAAATCTGTGGCGCTTTATAAATAAAATTATACATACATACATGTACAGAGACTTTCAGCCTAATTCACCATTGTGCGAAGTGAGCTGCGAAGCCTTCGGCTCACTTCGCACATGGTGTTATGCGCTCGCTGATGTCCTGCACGTGGACATCAGCGAGCGCATTAAAGGGATTTCAGTCTCAGCGAAAGCATAAGAGTTGCCTCGCCGAGACTCGAATCCCTTTAATGCGCTCGCTGATGTCCGCGTGCAGGACAACAGCGAGCGCATCTCAGACATTCCGAAGTGAGGCGAACACTTCGCACCTCACTTCGGAGGATAGTGAATTACCCCCTAAATCTGGTGACAAAATGCTAACAAACTGCAGACAATATGTGTACCTTTTATTGGAATGGGTCAAACTGAGTGTAGTTTTAACCACATGCAATTTACCCCTCCAAGACACGTTTGGAAATATTTTCTTGTGTTAAAGCACCTGCTGAGAAAACTACATACAGTTTGACATGGTCACTCATTCACATGAATGGATGCAAGTCTTGTTTGCATTTTTTTTTTTACTGATTTTACCACCAACCACAATCATCTTGTGTGAAATTGCTCTAAGCTAGAGAGAAAATGTAGCACTCTAACTATTACAATGGCACTAAACTTACTAAACCATGGAGAAAATGCTTTCTGTTTTTTTAGGACTCACTATATATCATGCTGCCAGGTTACCATGGTTTTGGCCTGCTTCAGTCAGACAATCGAACCAATTATTTCTTTTTCCTGAATGTTCTAGTTTTTATCAGTATTTTCTCAGCATTAGTCTTCCAAATTTGTAATGTAATGAAACAGTATCTCTGTATGTCACTAATATTAAAGTTTAGCTAATGCTTGCAATAACAGTAATGGGAAATACCTAAAAAGTAACTGAGCACAATGTTCTACTATTATCATTTTACAGCCACAGATCATGAAGTCAAAGTACACACAGGTTTCGTGTACATTAGAAGGCAGTATGCCATTCTTGTCAATTTGAATGTACTTAAGTACAACCTGTTGAATGACTGAAAAATCTGTAAGTGTAATACAGTGCCTGGTATGACAAGTGTTGTTTGGGAGTGTGATTGGCTATGGAAAGCCATATCTGGCCCCTGGGACTCCAGTTGGAAAATTGTATTTATAATATAGATTTGGATCATTCACCACTTTCAGCTGAGAATTTGTTCTTTCTAAGGCTAAGTTCACACTAGTGTATAATGCTCAGTGCACAATACACTAGTGTGAAAAAAAATACGCTCGGCGTATTTTTATTTTCACACTAGAGTATTATGTGCTGAGCATAATACTCTAGTGTGAACCTAGCCTTAGGGATTTACAACATTTATAAGGCCAGGGTCATGCTAGCAAATTTTCCTCTCGTGTTTTTTCAAAATTAAGCTCCAAGTGATAAAATGCCAAGCTAATTTTATGACAATGGAGAATAGCAGATGACAAATTTTACACTGGCAAACACTAATACCTTGTCCAATTTTTTCTCTATGCAAACATTCTCTCATATTAGTACCAGGTGAAGATTCTCTCATATCAGCACCTGACAAACATTATTTTGTTCAATTTTCTCCATGGGGAAATTCTCACATATCAGTACTAGACCATTTTATGTGCTCACCATCTCAGTGCTTTTCTATCACATCTGCCAGCACATTGTTAAACGTTTGACTTTTGTTGTGTTATATTTTTCTCAGTGTGCTTCCCATGGCAGGAGCATTTTTCAACACTTTAAATGTGCATTCACATGTACTTTGCCTATTCAGCAACTGTTGGAGTCTGTTGAAGGAGCAAATTCAGACAGAATTCACCAGTTTTTCTTCGCATTTAATAGCACTAAAATATCAATATTTATATCTATAATTATAAAACCCCATAAGACAATTTTTATTGCCAAAAGGTGTTCGCCTGATTTATTACTCCAGTCAGCGTCCTCCATTGAAAATACTAAAAATTGATTAATTTTCGATATTGCCAATTTTTTTTTCAACTCTATATAAATTAGTTGAATCAAAAAGTGCAGTGAACAAAAATTTAAAAAAAAACAGTGAAAATGCTTTGGAATGTGGCAAAATGGAAAGGTCCAAATGAGCTTTTGAAATGTTCTCCAATATATTGCGTGGCACCAAGTTTTCTATAATGCAGGAAATGTCCAGCTCGATCAGGTTGTAAAAAGCCATTTAATAGTATCAAGACACCATACTTCAACCAAGATATATTCTACAGAAATCAATACATAGCCTGCCATTAGAGCTGTATGTTTATCAAAAGTGACATTTCCCTAGGGCCTGGCTCATCATGAGAATAATTTATTCTGTCCGCTGGGCTTTTAATGGAAATATGTTTGGATACCTAGGGGTGGTTTCAAAGTCTGAAACCCCTTGTTATTCAGTGAACATTGTCCTATTATACCCACCCCCCCCCATACCTTGACAAATGATTTGGCTATTACTAACATAAATTCAGTGGTAGTACCAATAAAACACATAGGCAAAAGTCTATTCCATTATCATCACTTGCAAATGTATTCTAAGGATTAGAAAAGTGCAAGTGCTTTAGATTCACTTATAAACTATAAACGAAAGTGTTCATTCATTTCAGGCATAATCCTTTACTCATAATACTATGCAGCTTCCAAACTCAATTGGACATTGAAACGACAATAAACTTTGATTAAGTACTAACAAGCAGTAGAATAATGAGAAGGCAATGTCTATCCTTAATCTTGTTACATGCCAAGGCTTACAAACAATATGGGGTGCCAAGAAAATTATATTTAAGATTAGACCAAAGATATTTATGGAATATTACAACCAGCAAAATAATGTCTTCCTTATGCCTTAAAACAAGGAATCCTGTTACTGAAGGTGTAGAACTTTTTTTTGTGTAAGGCAAGCTTCTTCATTACCAACACAGCAGCCCATGTAATTTATTATTGTCATAAGGGATCTATATCTCTACAATAGAAAAATATGGATCCATAGTCTGACTCAGTCTACAGCTGTATAAAGACATTATTGTTTTCTCTGGGTGGTTATCTTTTCAGGAAAAAAGACACCTTAGCAAAGGCAGAAAGTTAAAACTACTGTATTTTTCGCTCCATAAGATGCACTTCCTCCCCCCCCCCCCAAATTTAGGGGAAAATCAATGTTCCTTTTCTTCAGCTGCTGTGCTACGCAGGTAGCAGGGCTGCCGGTATTCCAGATCCCCCACGACAGGTGTGAATTCGCCAGCTAAAGACAGTCGCAATAGGCTGAAGTCGCAACTTTAAAATTACAATTGGAAATTTGTCATTGGAATCTGCTGTTTGAGAATTCAACAGTCGAATTCTCAATTTAGTCAATAACCTACTTAATGCAATTCTTTGAAGATTTATTGTGTTTGCAGGTACACTGAATAATGTACAATAAAAAATAAAACTATAAATATATATCAGTATTCTTATTAATTTGTGAAAAAACATTTTGTTTTTTAGAATACTGAGTGTAAATACTTCATTTAGTATTGCACCTACACAGAATTCAATCTGTAAACAAATCCTGCATCAATATTTTCTTTTTGTTTAAACACCTGTCATAAAGAAAGGATTTACAGATGTTTTAATTAGAGGATCCATTCTATGAAAGGTTCCAGCTTTATCCACAATACTAATGCACTCTCCATCAATAACAGTCTCTAGCCTAACTATACTTTCTTTAACAGAGATGAGAGATGGTTAGCTTTTGATTGTGGTCAAGCATATTGTGGCTTTCTAGTAAATGAATCCAAAAGAACATAGAATAATGTATTTTATATACAAACAATTCTGTAGCCATTAAAATGGTGGATTTCTAAATATGATTCCTGATTCCTAGTTGCGAGGAGTCAGTGTCAGTACGATTTTACTGCCCTTGTTTGAGAGTTCACATCTGATTTCAGGAGAAAAAAATAAGTAATGCAAAGTGGGTCTCATTAAATCAGTCCATGATGAATGGGGATAGGAACGTAGAACTACCGGTAGCTAATCAAAAACACACCAAAGTTAGTACCTCAAAGTGTAAGTGTGTCACCTTCAAACACATCAAATAATCAATCATTCTGCTAGAATATTATCTGCTGCTTTTCATAACTTTAGACCATGTCCAATGGACACTTCATTTTCTTTATTTTCACCATATCAAAGCATTACCCATTTTTCATCTTCAATGAAAAAATGCATGCACTACAGTCATAGTCGATTTCTATTTGTCAAGCCTTGGTGACTATCAACAATGAAACTATTTTCTGCATTTACTAAGCATGTGATTTCTTTAAGAACACAGCAGAAGAAATGATCAGGGTCATAACCTGTTTAAAGTCATCTCCCCCTACACAAGAAGCAGTGACATGTAGCCAATGAGCAGTGGTGCTTTTGTACCATCTCTCCCCTTCATGTTACTCTATTGGGTTTTTAAGTATGTCATCATTTTAATGAAGACAAGCTTAGAAATTTTAAATATGAAGAACTTCTATTGGAAAAAAAAAAGAACAAGCCAACTGACCAAGCCTAAATGCATACCTAACATTCCCTTTTAAAGAGGGACACCTATGGAAAATGCAATGTGCAAGGCTGTTCTGGAATACAGAACAGGTCTGAATAGATTCCAGTACAGCTTTGCACACTGCGATTTCTCTAGTTATCCCTCTTTAAAAGGGAATGTTGGATGGTAAGTACAGTATATAGGAGAAGCTACCTAAAGGTGGCAATTAATCAAGGAATAGTGTGAATAAACATAAACCACTTTATACCACCTAAAGGTAAAAGCCAACACTATGACCTAGAATCCTGGAGCCCAAAGTACAGGTACAAAACTGGTAGTTTCCATGGAAGAACTAGCACGTTCCTCCAGATTAAAAACAAATGAAGTATGACTCTCAACTTTCAAATAGTCACACCAACTTATGACATCCAATAATGCAGTAGTAGATGAAAAAAATTCAGTAGAGCATGCCTTTCATTAAGCAATATCATATCTGATATAGGATTAGGTTAAACATTACTCATAAATGCTAACTCTCACAATTTTGGGATGAGTCACATTTTTGATCTTATCTCCTGCTACACACTATGATCCCTCTGTCTCCCACACAGCCGCAGCGGAAGCACAGTTTGAATATATAGTGACTATATATATGTATTTGAGCAAGCATTTTAATTTTCTTGTATAACTTTCCTTTTATCTGTGTTACCTGTAACTCTTGTATAGGCATTGCCCATAGTAGGTGTGGTGATAGAAAAGGGGCATGGGAAAATGGCTGCTGCTTGGGCTGCATTTTTCCCTTTTGCAGAAGTCTCAATGTTGCTGTGTATAGGTTGCCATTTACAGCTAGGCTTCTATTTACAGTATGCCTGTTATTATTTTAAGCAGTGCAGACTTAATAGACCACTATTGAAATGAAAAACAGATGTTTTATTTAGTTGTGTAAAGCTCAGTAAGAAGAAAAGAATGTGTAAAGCTCTTCCAAGATTTTCTTGATATGAGGCAGAACTATTGCCATTCCTCACAATGAATGCAGTCTTATTCATCACAGAACATTAGTTAGAAGACACATAGATGTGACAATTAAATGTGAAAGCTTTTCTTTGCGTACTGTTTGGCACATTGCAGCAGACAGATATGCATCAAGGAGCTTAAATTAGCATACATTTTACCAGAAGAGGCTCACTTAAGAATTCATGTCAAAAGAAGCCATATGTCTGGGTAACATTATAAATGTGATGTCGTGAATCACTTAAAGCCACGTGCTTCCAAAACAACTTTATAAAGATCTGTGCTAAATGTGTTTATCTTTCAGCACAAATAGTATAATAAAAAGAGCTATAATCAGGGTACTGAAGCAACTTCAAGGGAAAAATTCTTTTTTTCAGAACATACATAAGTAAAAAGGTATTTGCCACCTCCAAGCTTCAGAATGCTACTATTTTTCATTAGTAAAAAATGTAAGGTATCCTCCCTATAATGAAAGAATGTGTTGGTCTTCACCAGCCCCTTCATTTAATAACAAA
>WMED01003129.1:6522-22783 GCA_019650415.1 Pipa parva
TGCTCGATGTAAAAACTTTTTTGTTTGTAGTTTTTTTGTAGAAATGGAACACATGGCAAAAAACTATGATTTTTAGCCCTAGAAAAGGTGCAAAGACACAAGTTGGGTGTAGAGCTAAAAAAAGGAACAATCCAATCTCCAAAACTCAATTGACATGTAATTGTCACAGTTAAATAAATTAATTTTGGAATATATATATTATATTCTTATTTTCATTGGTTTCACATTTATCACCACTTTCTTATAGAAGTTCCTCCTCCTCTCTCATCCACTTCTTTCAGTGTGGAACCTCATGCCACTGACAAACAATACAACAAATAAGAAAGAAGCAGCTGTCTGAGGTTGCATATGTCAGTGTTTCCCAAACTTTTTTTTCTGTGGCCCGGTTATTTTTGTGCTTATCCTTCGTGACCTGGCATTTAATTTTAGTGGGTCACGAAGGATAAGCACAAAAATAACCGGGTCACTAGAGCGCCGCAATTGCGAATTTTATAGTAACTCCAGCACTCCCATAAGTAAAAGCATAAAGTCTTTATTCCATAATCGATAAAAAAAACAGGATCCAGTATCCAAATGTAAGATCAATAGAATGGCGCCCCTTGCGCCCGAAGTCAGGGGGCGCCACTCTATTGATTTTACATTTGGATACTGGATCCTGTTTTGTATTGATTATGGAATAAAGACTTTATGCTTTTACTTATGGGAGTGCTGGAGTTACTTTAAAATTCGCAATTGAGAGGCTGTTTGCTCCTAGCACCCCGCACTTCACTATTAAGGATCATTACTAAGGGACCGGCTTACCTGTGAGTTTGGGATTGAGCAGCTATTTTGTATCACTAGAGCGCCGCTCATGAATATTCATGAGCGGTGCCGTGCGCGAAGGTAAGGGACTTCGCGCACGGCACCACTCATGAATATTCATGAGCGGCGCTCTCGTGACTCGGCATTTTAATTTCATGGCCCGGTACCGGGTCGCGACCCAGCATTTGGGAAACACTGGCATATGTGAAAGATTCGGATTCAGGTTATTCAGAATTCTTAAGTCTTTTAGTCAATTACTTGGCTTAACCTTCCCAGCTGAACTACTGAGGAAGTAGAGAGAAGAAGCTTAAGAAACTTCCTATAAACTGAGAACAGATGGAAATAAGTAAATAAAATATATTACAAAAAGCATGTATTTAACTGTAACATACAGGTAAATAACTGATGGTGACAACTGGTTAAGAGAAAGGAAGTCTGGTGGCTTAATAATCTTGCTCTCCATGGTTTAAAATGAAGGCTAATCATTTAGATTTATTATATCTACATTGTTTTGTGATTTGGGAACAGCCATTATTAGTATGCAATTTAAACTACTTTATCTGCTGCTTTGTAGATGAATGACATGAGTTATATATACCTAAGATTACTATGGTGACGTGCTGATGTCACCTTATGTGTAATACTTTAAAAAGATCATTTGCTGTGGGCTTTTGTACTTGGAGTTGTGGCAGGTTTGAGATTGGACCTTAGTGATCTGCAATGTTGCCTTGGCCTCCTTGCAGTAAGTTTCTTTAATACATTTGTTGTGGTTAATGATGCCTACTGGGTGCTGTGAGTTATTCTTTTGTACATATCTATTCTATTAATTAAATACAAAACCAGATCATTACTGCGGAAAACATTTGTTGAACATTAGATATAATAAATACATGTAATATTTAAATATTTACAGACTTTTGACTTTTTAGAAAATGAAAAGCCCATTTAAAAGGTTGTTTATTAGAGCTTATAAATAACACATTATCTAATAACCAGGCAATGAATGTATTACTGTATGTATAAGGGCAATTTGCCATGTTTAATGGCAGAAGTGATTTTAAGAGGATTATTCAGGTCTGCCAAGGTTAAAAACCCACCAGAGGCATACATATCATAGAGTCAGGGGAGGCTGCTGCTATTCACCCTTTGGTGGAAAAGGGCTCAGGGATGCCCTCAAACTGCTAGTAACAGACAATTTCCTACAATATGCCCTTTGCAGTGACACAAGGTTGCCTGTACCTGCTTGTAAATCTGGTGAGTAAAATCATTCTATGTAAAATGCAAAAATTACTATTTCACCAAAAAGCAAGAGAACAGCAACACAAGTGTTTCTAAAGTGAAACAGACAAATTGATGACGAGATTAAGGGCTTATTCATGAAAGTCCGAATTGTCGCGTAAAGGTTCAAAATTGAACCTTTACGCAACAATTCCCATTTGTTCATCATTTCCCCATTTTCGGGTATTCAGCAAACTCTGAGATGTGGTAAATTCATCAGCTAATGACAGCTGCATACTACGCAAGAGACGGCTACTGACGCAGTCATGAGTTTGCTATGGAAATTCTGTTTAGTGAATAATTAGTAGAGAATAAGAGCGTTAGCAACCCAAAGTGATGTGAATTCACTTCGACCGTCCAATTCTCACTTTGATAAATAACCTCCAACATCAAGATTGCTGGATGGGTTGTTTGGTAAAGCAACCATAAGAAGCTGAAAAAAAGGGCAAGATATGTAAGATCTCATTTGAAGAGTGGAACACTGCATCAAATATTTAATCTATTTTCAAAAATATATTTAAGAAAATTCTAGAATTTAAATTTCAGAGCTCCCTTCATAATGGCACAAGAAGATGCTGGCACAACATTTTAAATAAAATATTTTTTGGCCGAAATTTATTAGTCAGAAAGACCAGTGGTCTTTTCGACTTTACCGAGAGATATCTCGGGTTGACCTAACAAGATTTCTTTTGAAATCTCGAGTTTTTGAATTTTTTTCCATGGAAAGGTAGCCATACTTAACATTAGCAGCATGGCTACCTTTCCATGGAAAAGTTTGAAAACTCAGGATTGAGAAACTCTATCTTGAGATCTCGGAAGAAATCGTGCAAGATCAATCTGAGATTTCTCTCAGTAAAGTTGGAAAGACACAGAGACCCAGACATTTCGACCAATGTCTCTACTATGTATGTACTACGTTTCTCTACTACGATGAACTCCATGATCTGACTTAAAATGAATAAATATTAAATGCCATATCTGCCTTTTAATTTTAATTAATTTTGCCATTTTCTAACTCCTGCAGTGCTGCAACAATAATCATCATTTTAATCTGTCAGTTCCCATATATGAATACTAAGGAATTTGAAGTATATGTATATGATAAGGCAGTACAGTAGAATATTATTGTGATGTTTTATGCCTATATGCAGTACCCATCTTGACATCAATGAATACTTTTTTCTTAACATACAACACAACCTACAGAGCTTTTAAAATTAGGATATATATCCTATATGTATTGCATTTGGACAGCAGTCATAAATACCCATTTGTTTAGTATCATGTTTGGGTATTGATATAGAGGGACATTAAGAGGGCAACATACTTTCTAGACAATCCCATGCGTGCTAAAGTTGACAGGATACTTCTATTTATAAGACACCAGCATATCTGGCACCAAGTACTGCCAGTAGCAGAATCCATAATTACAGGCAGCAAGCAGCATTGACCATAACAAGCATTTCCCAAATCCTATACAAATAAAGAAATACGACTACAGAAGGAATAAGTTAAAAACTAAAATTACAATCCATAAGGGAAGGAGGTTGTTTTCATGCACCTGCTTATAGCCGGCATTCCCAGGTAATATGCGAATAGGTGCTTTTGAATACCTAAGTTTCCGACAGGTGTACTTCCTGAAGAGCTTCTCTTTATTATTACATAGATTACTGGGAGTGAGGACAAACAGAATTGCAAGTTACTATGCATTTAAAAGATGGACTAGATCTTAACTGGTTGTCTACCAAATAACGTTTGTGCATTTAATACTGCTTTAAGTAACTCATTATGAGAGGAGCAATAGAAAGTATAGTACACATGCACTAGGCAGGTTTTTTCCTTCATGAATGAATCAGATTCTCATTAGCCTGTCTTATATTGACCCATGAAAGGAATTGTAGTTCAACAGTAGTGAAAGTGACATAGGGTCCCTGATAAACATAATGTTTAAATATAAAGGGAAATTCAAACACTTCTTCAGTAACAAGCACTTCTAATAACTTATAACCAGGGTTTTTCTTCGAGGGCAAAAGGGTGGAAGTGCATCCCCAGAAGGTCACCAATCCACAAAATGGGGTGCACCAGGACTAGTTCTAAGCTCTCTATGCACCCCTCTGTCCTGCCCTATCTGCCTAATGGATAGCCCCCTTCATCCATTAGGCAGATAGGAAGTTTAAGACTACTCCCAATCCCAATGTGTCACGTAATGGTGATGTCATGATGTCATGGCACCGCACACCCCTAGGAATTATTTCTGTGGTTGTCCATGCCTATAAAGGGCTCTATCTATGTAAAAGAGTAAAACAACTGCAGGGAATACTAATAAACTATACAAAATTACTTTGGCATGCAACATCAGCAAGGATATATGTTTTTCAAGAACCCTAATTACTTACAGCCATTTCATGCACAAAGTTTTTAATATGGACTGTAACACCCACCCTTTATTATCTAGCACATTAGCTTATTACATTTTGTAAATAGTCTCTTCCACTTCCATCAATTATTTCACAATTTCATGGACATTATTGCTTCTATCTAAACTGCATCTACATTTATATATTTCACAAACTCTTAAATTTACTTTCCCTACAGAAATAATCCTATTATAAGTAATTTTGTGTGCTAATGATAGTGATATATAGCACGCCATTTATACCTAATGCTAAATATCTGAAGTATATCTGAAAATCAGTACAATTTACTACTAGATTAATGGCAGCTAATATAAAGCTACTAGTTGGTGACTTGATGGCATCCCAAAAGAGACAATATTTCTCATAGCTACAGTGGTATAAAGTTTAGGATAAGAGAGAAGTGAGTACCCTGCTTTAATCTGTATGTTACACGGTAACATCCTCTGATTGGCTAAAGGACTGAAAGAAGATCACTCCCACTACACAAAGCTGCTGACAATAAATTAGTGCAAAAGATACTCATATTCTATTTCTATTTCATTGTTTATTCCATTAATATTCTTTGTAAAAAATTGAATTTACTACAATACAATGTCTACTTCTCCCCAATGAGGAAGTTCCTGTTTCTATAAGAGCACTTAGGAAGCAGGCGATGTGCTATCTGAAGGCATAGTATTATTTGATTCACCTGAAACCTTCCTTTTTCCTAGTTTTTTCTCAGGTGACAGATCCACTTTCATTCTTATTATCATCATTGTAGCAGCACACTAGACATAACATTAGCATAGCTTGCATGCCTAGAGATGACTGAACGGGTTGGTACCTATGCGTGCTTATTTATTAGCATGCCTATAATTAAATTGGCAGAAAATAACACCCATGCCATGCAATAAAATGAATATAAGTAAATATAACAATGAAGGCTGTTATTTTGTGTCAACCAACTGTAAAGCTTCAAATATCACAGCTTTATTTACCACCCAGATTATAATCTAAATCACAAACATACATTTAAAGATGTTGTATTACAAAAATGTAATAGAGCTATTCCAAATAATTAAAACAAGATTATCATTTCTAGGGAATCATCTTAAAATTGGATGGTAAAAAAATATTGATTCACCAAGTCTACCCAATGACTTAATTTAATAGTTAGTTTCATTAAAACAGCAATGTTTTCTCAACAACATATACAGCATATGTATACATAGTGGAAGGTTCTGTTGCAGTTTATAGTTCAGATTAGATATAATCTATACATGTACTAAATAAAGTTTTGATAACATCTATGCAGGAGCGGAACTACTGTGGTCGCCTGACCTGGCCACCCAAACCAGCACCACTGTGACACATGATAGGTCTGCAGCACTGTAGGGGGGTGCCAATCCTGCTCTGGGCTCTGATATGGCTAGTTATGCCACTACTTCACTGTCAGAGATGGAAGGCCCTCTCTTTTATCAATAGGCACATTGCTAGAGCTGAAATCATTTGAATTTTAGACTATGAATGCAGAATACTAATGCAACACTCTGTAAGAATTCTCCGAGATTTTCCCTACACATCCTACTATACACACCATTCCGTTAGCCTTCCTACTTGACTTCTAAACCCTACATTAGGCGATGTCAAATGCACCCCTAACATTTAGAAATACACATCTATCAAGTAAATTGAATGTTAAGTATAAATTTATGTAACCCATGACATTTAACATTTGTTTTAAGAAAACAAAGAGAGGCCTGCAATCTTTGGGGATCTTCTAGTCTTCCTGAATGACTTCATGATGTTCTCTAAAGTGATATTTTTATATCTTACTAGTGATAAACTAGTGTCAAGTTTTCTATAGCATCAAGGCAGCGATTAAGTTTCCACCATTTTGTCAGCTTAAACAATATATAATTAGTATGAACAGTTGTTTTCTTTACTTCTAGACATATTTTGAGATCGAAAGATCATTCATTTTGTGGCTGTATTTTTAGGTATATGCCTGCATGAAAGTCCCGGGAGTTAATTTAATGTGGTAACTTTTTTATGCAACTTTATGGTTACAAATGTAGTTCTCCCTTAAGTCTACTATTTAGTAAGATCTTTTGCTTGTCAGCACCCTACTGACAAGTCACAGTGAGTAAGGGTCAATCTCCTGGACCATTATCTTCCAGTCAACAGAGTTAGCTTTGAGCGAGTATAATGTCTTATTTATTGACTTTGTTAGTGGTAGCTCATTCAGTTTCAATATTTCTTAGTGTCTCTGCTTTTCAAAAAGGTTTGTGCAGAAATGCTTTTTACTTTGTGTTAAAAAAAAAGCTATGTATGTACCAGGAATGATGTAAATATCTTCTTGTTTAAGAAAGCGGTTATTATTTGCTTTGCAGTGGAGTGTTTTCTGGTTCATTTTAGACCACTTATCCCTTCTCACTGACTTTATAGTTACTCCTAAGCCCTTCTCAAACACCATTAATCCATATCTTGCACTGATGAGGTCTAAGACTGAATATTATGTTTGCAGGTTGGATGTATGGCTCTGAATTCAAGACTGTTCATGTGCTGGTAACATACTGGTCCTGAATGCACAGTTGGCCACAGGGACATAAAGGAATATGTCTCTTCCACCTTGTCAAGGAGCACTGGTTATACATTTGTATTCAGGTTTTCAGTGTGAAATTCTATCTATAGAGGTACCATAGATATATTTAAGTAAGGCTTTTATTCTATTTATTTTAAATTATCCATTAAAAGTTATCACATTTGTGATATCCTTGTCAGTTTATTCCCAGGGGCTGGGATTTATAACCATAAACTGATTGTCTGAATAGGACCGGGGAGGTACAGTAGGTGTATAAATAAAAACAGTCCAGGTAAGCCAGCAGAATGACACTTTCTATGAGCATTTTACATGAGTTTTATCGAGGTTTAGAATGTTATTCTTGTCTTCGTAAAATGATTATATAATAATTCATTTAAACTGAAATATTTTTGGGCTAACAAAATTGTTCACTTCTGTGTTTCATGGATTGTCTGGCCACAAGCTTTTAGTTCTTGGCTACTATCACTCGTACAAATTACAGACAAGCTTACCTGAGTATAGACATGAATGAAATATCAAGTATTATTGCACTGAGCAGTTAAAAGGGCTTAACCTATCAATGATTGCATCTCCTCTGTTACTTTGGAGTCTATAGATGTAATTCATGCTATGCAAGTTAAACACCTGTGAATTCTTTCCTACTGAATTTTATTGCCAAAATGGTTTTTTTAGCTATATATTTTGCTACAAAGAAAAATCTAATGATTTATCCTGGTATACAGTATATAGGCTATGTACTTTTAAATCTTCATTATTCCCTATGCTTTTTGCATCTAGCCTTCTTCACCCTTTTTTCCTTTCTTTCTCTTTTATTATTGTATTTACAGCTAGAAATAAACCCTTTAAAAACCAGTTGCCATTGCATCTAAATAATCGTGTACAAACCAGATAGATATTTAACTGCCATATATCTCCATAAGGATAAATGGGAATGTCATGGAAGTTGTAAGATGTAGCAACTCTGGAAAAGGCAATTAAATCTGATTGGGTAGTGTGAGCAGATTATTATTATTTAAAGTTCATCAGGCATGGCAGATTTTAGTCTTTACATTAGGTAAATGTGTGTATTAGAGTGCAGCCATCATTGCAGACTGACTTTCTAGTTTATGACTCCAGGTGAAATTTAATAAACTCGAAAAAGGCCAACTTAGCTTTTCTGAGTTAATTCCCGCGAGAACTCGGCAGTTTCTCATGGTAAATATCGCGAGATTTTTTTCAATTGATATTTACCGACAGAAACTTTTCAATCAAGTTTTTTCCATCAAATTTTTAAATAGAATGGTAGCCATACTTTCCATTAGTAGTATAGCTAACTTTCCATCTCAAAATTTGATAGAAAAGTTTCTGTCGGTAAATATTGATCGAAATGAATAAGTTATGAAAAAAATTTCCGGCACTCCAATACGTAAAAAAAAATTCGCCTTTATTGATTAAAATCAGGTTCCAATATTGGTAAATATTGATCGAAAAAATGTCAGAGTATTTAGTGTGAGAAACTGCCGAGATCTTGCAGGAATAAACTCAGAAAGCGAAATGGGCCTTTTCCGAATTTATTAAATTAGGCTTCTAGGAAATGTTACCATTCATCTTATTAAACACCCAATCAGATGCTTTATGCGTAAATATGCCTTAGAAACGGAAATATTGTAAATATGCAGAAATGACAATTTTGAAGTTTTTTTTCATATTGCAATAAACTTTATTCCAAGAATAACTTCTATATTCTTTGCTGTACAATGAGTAAATTATTTAGATACAAACCTGCCAGTGTTCTCTCCTTGTTCTTTTCTTCATGTGTTAGTAAATGAAAGAGAAACAATGTCATTAAGCAAACTGAATTAATAAGTAAAATGCTAAACAATATATTAGATGATTTCAAAATGGAGGGGGAAAATGTATTGATTATTGTATTCAGTACATACAAGGTACTTTGCAATTATGTGCAGGCACAAGGCACTCAAGCAAAAATTAAAGCAAGTAACCAAAAATAATATTTCCATTCTCCTCCCACAGTCTTTGTTAAACATGCAACATGCTCAGTACAGACCACAGCATACTGAGTTGGCAAAGCATTTAGTGAAGCAGAATGCAATGCTAACAAATACTTAACAAAAAGCTGTAGACTTTAAATGTATAAAGGTATCTGCGGTGATGAAGTAGATTTCAGTCAATTTATATTTGGCTTCCGCAAGAAAATTTGGATAGAGATATTTGAATATTTGTTTAGAAATACCATTTTCTTTAAAGTATACTTTAGTTTTATAATTGATTGACGTTTGTCCAACAATTGCTCTTTAATTTATTTGAACTCTTCAACAATCATCTTAAAACTAAAAATCCCCAAGCTCCAAGTTAATTTTTATTCAATTTTTTAAATTATTTTTTAAATATTTCCTATTGTATAACGCTTGGGTGATGTCCAAAATTTCAAGAGTGTAACATCTAAACCAGTTGTCTCTTGTAGAACATCTAAACCAGTTGTCTCTTGTAGAACATCTAAACCAGTTGTCTCTTGTAGAACATCTAAACCAGTTGTCTCTTGTTGCTCTATTATTTCACTCTCTCTAGCCTTGGGTTATGACTTGAGATGGGAGTAGAGGTTTCCCACACATACCATTGATTAAATTCCCTTACCCTCTATCTGTTTAGTTAATTTGGATATAGAGCTGACATTAAGGATTTGATAGCATTTAATCTTGATTTCAACACTGACATGTTTTCTTATTGAGAATTTTTAAATGCATATTTATGATCCACCATATCAGGGAACATTTTAATTTAATGTAATTTTTAAGATGCAACAAAATGTTCCATTTTAGAGATTCTTAAGTTTTGCAAACTGTTACTACCTGGTTCCACCTGAATATGGTCTTGTGTTGTCTTTTCAGTAGATATTTTTTTCTACCCAGGGAGAAGCATCTAAATAATCTTAAAATATATTTATATAAATTTGTGGTTTCTCTTTAATGACATTTATGCTTAAGAATAGACACAGAGGGGGTTATTCACAATAGTCCAATTGTTGCATATAGGTGTGAATTCGCCAGTTAAAGACAATAGCCATAGACTACTACTGTCGCAGTCCCATCTTTATTATGAAAATATTGTCGCACTCGCAACTTTACTATGGAAAATTGTCAGTCAAAACTTTAAAAATTGTCGCAGTCGCAACTTTACAATGGACAGGTTGTCATGGCCCGCAGATTTGCTATGGGAATCCGTTGTTTGAGAATTCGACAGTTGAATTCCCACCTTAGTGAATAACCCCCACCTTTATCTCTATTTTATGCCTATTTACAAATCTCTCTATCTTTGTCTCTCTCTAGCTACAGCTATCTGTCTCTATCGTTCTAACTCTAGATCTATTTTTTACATTTCTTTTACCTATCCTTATATATATATATATATATATATACTGTATATATATATATATATATATATATATATATATTAGTAATAAAAGGCAAAGTAACACTTTAAATATACTTACTACTTATACACAATAAATTGCATTAAAAAGGCCAATTTTTTTAGCACTGTCTAGATTGCAGCCAATAAATGTAAACTTATTTAAAAAACTGGTATTAAATAATGATGACTCTGAAAATTTTTCCAAAGAAAAGTAGTTAGCAAATTTCCTTCCATAGCATATAAAATTGGTCTCAAGATAACTTGTGTAATGACATGTCTGGCAAGTAGTGTTCACTCCTGTTGAATTTGTTATTGTTAATGATGGTTCTAACTGAAACATGCTGTGGCCTTCCCGGGAAAATTGTTTAACTTCTACAACATAAAAAATCATTTTCTATATTGGGGTCTGTATGTCTCTGCAAAGTGCAGACTTTTCCATTACTTTAATTTCAAGTAGAGCTTTTTGCCTACTCATTCATAGCCTTGTTTAAAATGTCAGCGATTTTTAGTTAAACAAAATCTGTATATCTATATATTGTAGCAACAAAGAGGGTTATTCACTAAAGTCCGAATTGTTCCGTATAGGTGCGAATTCACCAGATAAAGACAGTCGCAATAGGCTGCTACTGTCGCAGTCACGTCTTTATAATGAGAATATTGTCGCAGTCACGACTTTATTATGGGAAAATTGTCGCAATCTTAACATTAAAAAATTGTCGTGACTTTATAATGGGGAAATTGTTGCGGATTTGCTATAGGAATCTGCTGTTTGAGAATTCGACAGTCGAATTTGCACCTTAGTGAATAACCCCCAAAGTGTTGGTTGTCCCAGTGATCCATCCTAAGTTTCTCCCATCCTGTCAGCGATTGGGTGGAGGGTGGGTGGGAAATAATAAGAGGTACATTATCTTCTCTTTAAGCTTTCAGCATAATACCTTAAAGTGAACCTGTCAGGTCCACTTAACAGAATCTTTTTAGGAAGCAGGGAGTTACCTTAACTGAATGCTAAAAGCTAGATAATGATTTAAACTTGACTGTGGAATTCTCAGACAGCGGATTCCCATAGCTAATCCACAACTGCAACAATTCTCCCATTGTAAATTTGCGACTGCGATAATTTGAAAGCTGCGCCTGTGACAATATTTCTATAGGAAAGTCGCCACTGCGACAGTATTCTTGATATAAACCTGCGACTCTGACAGTAGCAGCCTATTGCAACTGTCTTTACCTGGGGAATACACACCTATGCAAGACAATTCGGACTTTAGAGAATAACCCCCTTAATACTTCCAAACAGGGAACATTCAAAATTGCAAATCCAATCATTCTGGGATGAATCGAAAGACAAAGAAGCAAATTAACACCCAGGGAATAAACCATACAACAAATCATCAGTTTGATCATTTCTGTGCGTGTTTTAGTTAGAGAGCTAGATAAGTAATTAGCTCCATATGGGTTACAGTACAGGTGAATTTGTGCTCATTTTTTTTCTAATTAGTCTGCACATAGGTAGATATTGCAGGAACCAAACACAGTGAGAAAATATAAACAAATGTCATAGGACGATGTTTATTAATAGGTAAAATACCTCCACATTCAAATTCAACACCAGGAGTATAGTGAATGGTATAATTGCCATAAGTGAATCAGTTAATATGATGAAAAGTAATCAGCAGTTCTTTTTTAACATGATTTGAAAATAGAGGACCATTTAATTAAAGTGGACCCGTCAGCAAAAAAATGACATTGTTTAATCTAGCACAGCATGCTAGACTAAACAACTTTATAATTTAAGTAAATGAAAAAAAACTTACCTTTTAAAAGTTATCCCACGTTGTATCTTCCTGCTAGCCCGACACTCAGCTGTAGTGTCGGCTCTGGGAGGCAGTCCTCTGAAGCCGGCTTACTTGATTGACAAGTAAGCTGGCTTCAGGATACGTGCACGTGACCGTGATCCTCCGAGGGAGCTCAAAGCATATGCGCTTTGAGTCTCCCCAGCCGGTAACACTAACAGCTTCCCATGCAGTTAGTGGGGAACCTGTCACTGTTACTGGCTGAGGAGACTCAAAGCACATATGCTTTGAGCCTGCCCAGTCAAAAAAAAAGTGGGGGGATGCACAGTGTGTGGGGGGGATGCACAGTGTGGGGAAGGATGCACAGAGGGGGATGGTGTACAGTGTAGTGTATGATACTGTGTAACCTAATGATGCTAGTGCACATGCACGTGAGATTTGGAGACGGGGAGGAGAGCCTGCTTCTTAGGGGTGGTTCTGTAGTGTTTGAGTGACAGGTCAGACAGAAGATGGCAGCTTCTATGTTTTCTAATCAGGCTGAGATTGAAGTAAGTGTATTTTCATTATGCAAACTTTTTTTGGTTCCTATTTTACTTGATTTACATTATAAAGTCACATACTTTAATAAAATATGTAATAATCCTGAGCTGACGGGTCCACTTTAAAGCAGCTGCTAGTGGAAATGGTAACAAAACTGAAAATGAATAATATGAACCACTGAATTAATTGTGCTACTTACATATTCAACTGTGTTATTTGTCGTTATCCAAAAATAACATGAGGACTAAGGAAAGATATAGGAACTTCTTTTCCTTATAATTCATTGCTAGAACTTTCTTAGTCTGCAGTAACATTAGCTGCTGGTATTTTAAATAAACATTCAGATAACATACTAGCATTTCTGTATCAAAGTGCATCTATTCAGTGTTGGACTGGAGTGCTTGGCCCACCAGGAAACAAGTGATCAGAGGCCCACAAGGAAACAAGCGATCAGTGGCCCACCAAGAAACAAGCGATCAGTGGCCCACCAAGAAACAAGTGATCAGTGGCCCACCAAGAAACAAGTGATCAGAGGCCCACCAAGAAACAAAAGATGAAGGGTCCACCAGGAAACAAGAAATATAGGGTCAAAGAGGAAACTAGAGAACAGGGCCCTCTTCAGTCCCTATAATTTAATTGAATTGTATCCTACCTCTTTTTTTGTCTTTAAACTTCTAGTTTCTTAAATATGACACAACAGTGCAGTTTTAATCTCCAGGAAGCAGAAACAGGAATGTTCTCTGTGTACTGGACAACTCAGTTATCTCAGACACCTTCGCATTCCCCAATTATTCAAAAGCGATTCCAGATTCCCAAGGAAAATTCACCACTCTATAAGAAGATTAATCTATATTTATATTTCATGTAGTTAATACTGTGTGATTTAAAATGCCACAAACATAGTTTTCAACAAACAAACTTTATGTGCATAATTTCATTTACACATTTTACAGTAACATACTATTCTGTTGTATTCTCTATAAACATCAAACAAATAACTCGTGTCTGTTTATAAATTCATGAAAATGGTCTAGTAAAGTTCATGGAGATTGCCTAACTACTGACACCTACAATAAAACTATTACCTAGAAACACATTTATATTTACATTAAAATCATCAAAGTAAAGCAATTAAATAAAGAACTAAACTTAAAACACTTAACATTTTCCATTACAAACATCCCAATTCCCTCTAGGAACTCTTGCCTTTCTTTAATGGAATTATATGGTTAAATGCTATAAATAATAACTCATACCTAAGATAAATAAGGTAATTTTTAATTTGGAGCTTGGAGATGATTAGCCTAACTGGCTCAGATCTTTTAGAAAGGCTATGGATGAGGTAGTAGAAAGGAGACAAACCAACATAAATAATAATGTTATAGAGATTGAACAGACATCAAGAACAACACCAGCTGCCATATTTGTACCTACTTTGTAGGGCTGCAGGTATGCAAGGCCTTCAAATGAGGCTTCCAGGTAGCAATGGAAACCGATTTCTCATCAGCCGCATAACTACGCCATACACACTACGTGCAGGATATATGATAAAAGAAAAACAAGGCAGAGGGAGCAGGGAATAAAACAAAAATTGAAAAGCAGATTAGTAAACCAGTACAAGTCATGGCTTCCTTCATCATTCATAGCATTGATACATGCCTGAGAGGTGGAAGAATACTTTCATAAAATCGCCAGGTGGCTGTCAGGTATGTTCGACTGGAATCAGTAGAATAAAACCGCCATGTAGCCTGGTATGAGGAGAAAATAAGAAGCACAAGGGAACCAACAAAACATGAAATAATGGAAGAACCAAGTTTGTTAAGGAGTATTAATATCGCGCTCATACCAAGTGCATTGCCTGTTAGATTTTTCCTAAATTCTTTTAAAGTGCAAATGCTACATTTAAGCACTCAGGAAAGAAAGCATTTGAATTTGCTAACACAAATGTGAGTGATATCGAATTGTCCATGGTCTCATGGCACGTATTACAGAAGCCTTTAATACTTCTGCTTAGAAATCCTTTTAAAAAAATATATGGCAAAGACTTGTATACATGTAAATGATGATGTGATCATCTTACTGTATGTAAATTTGTACTGTTATTGAGTTAATCTGCTGAGTAACACAGTAAGGACTGCATTTCATGGAGTGCTCTTATAGGATTTAAATGGACATGTATTTTTGGGCCAGACCACAGCCTTTCATTTCTACTTTCTCATCTAGAAGGATCTTCTGCCAGATGAATTTCCAGAATGCTTTTTGCATTGAACATTCCACCAATGTATTAAGGTAGCATTGACATAGTAGACATCCCTATTTTGCTTGTAAATAAGTATACATTTTGAAGTGATTGATCACCTTTCCCAAATCTGCCCACAACAGACACACTTAGTAGAGTTTAGCATTTTTTTAAAATTACATTGTATTACTGTTTTCTCCAGCATGCTTCTCACCTGACAGCTCAAATTCATTTCTTCTGCAAGGCTCCCAGGTTCTCCCCATCTCCTCTGTAGCTTCAGCTTGGAAGTGATTTTGTGAACAGCTGAATGAGCATTGGTCAGCCAGCATGGCACATGCATGTTCAATGCAAAGCACTCGAGATATTGAGGGGTAAGGAGTCTGAATATGCTGATTACTGGGACCTGTGAGGGATAAACATCTTGGAGGCCTCAGGTGTGAAGGAAAGCACCATCATTTATATAACAGACACTCCAAGAAAAATGCTAAACTATACTTTATGTTTCTATTATGGACAGGCCAGGGGAAGGAAGGCAACTTATATGCACAGATGGTACAATAATATTTTAGGTTCATCCATCCAGTCCTACTGACAGCTCTTCATTTTGACTGTCAGTATTTGTATTTATTTCATCTCAACAGTTATAATATACTGGATAGCATTAAATTTCATGTCATGAAATGTATCATAATATGGTTATAGTTGTACTCATGGTTAGAAGAATTAGATTCAAATTATATTACAGTTATATGTATTATTCTTACTCAAAATTGTTTCTTATATTTAACCTGTGCATGACTGCTACAGAGCTTTTGTGATAAACATAATACACAATGTGAAAGACATAAGGCCAGGGCCACAGCAGCCTCTTTACCTAAAAGAGTATTGATGATTGGAGTGTAGCCACACTGAGTCAACTTCTGGCACCAAATTCACCAGAGAACTGCATGTCGCTTTTCAATAAATCCAGCGCCAGAAGACAACATGGTGTGGATGAATCAGAGTGTGGCCCAGCCTTAAACATTTAGAACTGTAAATTCAATAATTAATGTTATTGATTCATTTGCCCCCCCTGCGGCCTCAACCTACTCGCATCTACAATCCTCACCCCTGGCTAAATTCAGAAACCAGATTTATTAGATCCAGAGGTGGGTAGTAACGCGTTACTTGTACTCCGTTACATTTACTCAAGTAGATT
>WMED01003130.1:0-22783 GCA_019650415.1 Pipa parva
GAAGTGAGCCGAACACTTCGCGGCTCACTTCGCACATTGGTGAATTAGGCCCTAAGAGTTACCCAGTGTGATGAAAGCTTAAGCACTACAGTGCTATGCAGACAATGATCCAAACAAATCAATCATTACACAAATGTACTGTAAGTCACTATAAGCTGGGGAAATGCACACTGGTAAGATGACTGAATTTCATTATCTGCAAAATATCAGTGGAATTCAGCAGCAATCCAGGTGGGTGTTTTAAATGTATCCATCATTTATTGATTCACATCATAAAATACATAGAACTGAAGATGAATGGAAAGCAATAAATAATCTATATCATTCAAAGCTATTTATTTAATCCTTTATAGAGACCTGGAACTGCCCATCCCATTCAATTATTTGTGATTTTACCGGAATGTCAGAAGTTAACTGAGCTGGGCAGTCACCAACCAATGCTATTGAACTCCGCTTATGTTTTGCTGTCTGCCTATTAATCTAATAAAGGTGCACTACATCTTGCACACATGTGAAGTTTGAATTAAAGGAAAACTAAAGCTAAACCAATACCTTCTTCTAAGCTGAAACATGGCGATGACATCTTGAACTGTTCTGTCATATGCCTGCATGGAGGTAGACTTCACAGTGATTGGGAGGGTACAGGAGCCAGAGCCAAACACTGCCCACTTCTGCAAAAATGTATACGCCATCACGCTCATTATTTTTTTGCCAGTGAGGGGAGCGTTCTCATTGGTGGCGCAGTGAGTATATGGTGACATATATGCTGTTTTGATTAAGTGGGCGGTGTTTGGCACTGTTTTCTGTACCCTCCTAAGCACTGTGAAGTCTTCCCCCGTGCAGGGATATAACAAAATAACAAACCAGTTCAAGCTGTTATTATCATGTTTCAGCTTAGAAGAAGGTATTGTTTTAGGTGTCTACTTTTTATTTCTACCTTTAGTTTTCCTTTAATTGTGTGGTAAAATCTGCAAGGTTGTAGCCCTGGAACTGCATTCGCTTGTTTCTCTTGTAAATTCTATTAATCTTTGAGATTGGCACTTTGTTTCTATTATTAAACAAAATGTGTTATCAACATATTTTCATTTTAAGAATAAAGCTGTTTTTTCCCTGTCAATACAGGAGATATTGCAGAGTCGCTACAAGTCACAGAATCTGGTAAGTTGTAGTTTAAGTCGTAACAGCCTTACAAAGCTAAAACACCTCATTTTCTGCAATCCATGCTACAGTATGTGTAAATCTACTACACAATCCACCACCTAACCAAATCAACACAAAAATGTGACAGTAATGAAAACAAAGACAGTACCTGGCAATCAGCACACTGTCAAATTAATGCAGTTTAAATATTAAATAATGCAGTTTAAATATTGTTGAGAACCTGCCATTTACCAATGCCCTGATTAATGATTGTGAGAGCCACAAAGGGCTTTGCAACATTGAATTCTGGTACTAAAGACGGAAGTGCCAAGGGACCAGCCGTCCTTTATAAGGATTACTGAATTGCTGTTCCAGAGGAAGAATCCTGAAATACTAAGATAGTTGGGGAATTAGTCACAGTCATGATGTCCCTTGCGGCTCTATGTCAAGATGGGCATTCAATAATGTGGAAATTACCCAGTTATATTTCTTTATAGGCAACTCAGAAAGAGTGGCATCTCTCTCCCATTAAAAATCCTTATTTTTTTCCTTATGTATCATGTATACAACATATCCCCTATGGATAATATTGCCAGGTGCATGAAAGAAGCAATTGTAGATGACTGACAGGCTTCTAAGACCACCTCCCCACAAAACTGCCCTTTTCTCAGATAGAAAATACATAGAGGTATTGGTGTGATGAGAAGGGGGTGATGGAGAGAAGAACCTATGAGTAATGGTAGAATAATTTTCTTTTGTGGGGATCAGTATAAAAGAGAGAAGTATGGGTAATGGTAGTGACATGCTTGTGGTACAGATCAGTGTAAGAGAGAGAAGTATGGATAATGATAAAATGAAGTACTTGTGGTTGGAATCAGAGTGTGGGAGAACTATGGGTAATGGTCAAGTTATCTGCTTGAGGTGCAGATCAGTGTGAGAGAGAGAAGTATGGGTAATGGTAGAGTGATTTGCATGTGGTGGGGATCAGTGTGAGAGAGTGAAGTATGGATAATGGTAGAGTGACATGCTTGTAGTGGGGATCAGTCTGAGAAAGAAGTATGGGTAATAGAATAGTGTGCTTGGGGGTAATTATAGTGATAATTTATTGTAATAAATTAGGTATATGGTGCTGCTTTACTGTATCTCAGTTTAACAACTAATGTAATATTTTGGTGACATTTCTACAGGTGAAGTACAGACAGTAGTTACTGCTTTAAATGCAGGTAAGTATATTCATTGCTAAAAAAAAAAAAAAAAAACAAGAAAACAAAAAGCTCTTGGCTATCTGAAAATGTTGAGGATAACATACTTTAATGTACCTTATTGCACTAGCCCAACAGACTGAAGACTGATGCCTAGAAAGTTTACTCTAGAGCCAAACATCTTTATAATATTTGTTAGCGTTTTTCCTTGGATCATACACATAGTCTATATTTCTTAGGGGCTGAGGCAAAATGCAGATAAGATAAGTCGTGTTCCACTAAACCAGGGGTAGGCAAACTACGGCTTTTGAGCCGCATGTGGATCTTCAGCCTCCTTGTTGTGGCTCCCTCCTACCTTGATTGACAAATGAAAAAAAGAATAAAGGTTATTTATCAATGTCATTTTGATTGATATATTTTATTTTTGTTATTATTTTCTTCTGTTTGTTGTATTCTGATGTTGTAACAGGTAAAATTTTAAAAAAGATTAAAGGGGGTAATTCAGCATAGTGTGAGAGACTGGAATCCCTTTAAAGCGTTCGCTGATATGCGCATGCAGGACATCAGCGAGCGCATAACAGCCTCTGCGAAGTGATGCAAAGGATCTGGAGGTAACTTCACACTATGCTGAATTACCCCTTAAAACTTTTAAAAGTTTCTAAGCAGTTATGTTTTGTGGCTCCAGATTACTTTTCTTTAGTGGAAGAGGGGGCAAAATGGCTCTTTTGATAGTAAAGTTTGCTGACCCCTGTACTAGACTTAATATCTTCTGGTTACTGCTAAATGAAAATGCATCCGCCTTTGCATTGAAACACATACAGCAAAATTTATTAAATTCGGAAAGACTGCTCTCTATCTTTTCAAGTTTATCAAGTGAGATCTTGCATTGTTCTTGTGAGGTGTTTTAGAGATGGAGTTTTTCGATCTCGATTTTTCGATGGAATGGTAGCCATTAGTAGTATGGCTACCTTTCCATCGAAATAATTGAAAAATCAAGATCGAAAAACTCTATCTCAAAAACTCAAAAAAATCTCATGAGAACAATGCGAGATCTCGCTCATTAAATTCGTAAAGACCGAGAGCAGTCTGAGTTTAATAAATTTTGCAAAGAGTTGATGGAAAAATAGCATTTTGACCACAAACAGTAGTGTGACTGTTTTTTTTAAATTAAAGTATCAGAAGGAAAATTTCTATTTTTTCCTTCAACTCTATGGCTGAGGCAAAAAAACTTGACCATAAAGTCAAATAAATGTAACTTTTACCCCAGATCACTGCACTGTGGAACGTTATTTGATCAGCATTGAACCTGGATTGTGAATTTAAAAAAAAAAAAAATCCCCTTTAAAGAGGAAAACATATAAATAAAATTATGACATGAAGAATGCACTACAAACTGTTCAGCTCTGTATAAGGTATATTTCATATGTTGCCATCTTTTAAATGTTGGCATGTGTGCAACTGGACTGGTGCTATCCAGGATAGATGTTAAGACAGCTTTATCACTTTTATACAAATCATCACTAAAATATCTATTGTATAAGGATGGTAATAAATTAGTTCAGCTGTGTACTGCAGGATTGCAAAAATCCAGTGTGGTATGCATCTAAGGCATTCATCCCTGCTGCATGGAGGATATTATAGGTGTTTGCTTTTAAATAAATGGGAGAAAACCCCTAAATGCAGGAAGAGGTTTTCCTCCTTGATTTGAAGAGAATCTAATACTTCTTTATTGTTAATGTTACTATCACTTTTAATTGATATCCTAAGTATTTAGTCAAACTATTTTGCCTTAGCTGCAGTCAGTGAATACCCACAGGTGACAAGGCACACTAAGCAAAATGTATTAAACTCGGAAAAGCCTGTTTCAGCTTTACTGAGTTTAATCGGGCGAATACCCAGAAGTTTCTTGCGGGAAGTATCGTGAGATTTGCTTCGATCGATACTTACCGTGAGAAACTTTTTCCACTGAATATTTCCATGGAAAAGGTAGCCATACTACACCAATGTAAAGTATGGCTACCCTTTCCATGGATATATTCAATAGAAAAAGTTTCTCTCGATAAGTATCGATCCCAATAAATCTCGCGATATTTACCGAGATAAACTTCCAGGTGTTCGCCTGATTATTAAACTCGGAAAAGCGAAAACGAGCTTTTCAGAGTTCAATTAATTATGCCCTTATAAGAATGTGCAATATCTATATCACAAAAAGAATATGGAGCCCGATGTGTGGATCACTAATCTCATATAGCTACTGTATGTTTGGGTTATGTTCTGAAATCTTTTTGCATAACGTTGAACATTTCAAGCCTAACTAATTTTTACTAAATCAATAGTAGTACCTCAGATTAACAGACGTTTATATGTTAGAACCTCAACAATTGTAAACTAAGGATCTTTCATCAACAATGGTAAAAGAACTGAGAATCTCACACTGTTGCTGTCACAGCTCTCTGGATGCATATAATCATACTGTAAAGAGGGAACTTTTGGATGAAAATAAATTAAAAACATGAAAGGAAGAAAGAATGAAATTGTTTGTAATAGAGATGCATTTATAAGTGAATTCATGTAAAATTCAAATATTCAATTTAATTTTGTTCTTCATTTTAGATCTTAGTGGCAAATCCTTCTTATTCCCAGAAGAAAGTGACACTAATTATGTATCTCTTGCACCTGAAAAAGCACTAGATCTGAAATCCTTTAGTCTTTGCATGAAGCTATTACTGGACACCCCTCAAAATCGAGAAACCATTTTGTTTTCATACCGAACATTGTATTATGATGAGTTAAACCTTTGGATCGAATCTGATGGGAAAATTAGTTTGTATATGAGTGGGGATGGTCTCATTTTTCCAAGAGTGAATCTAAAAAATACCTGGAACCATCTTTGTGTAACATGGGAGTCTCGGTTTGGACGTACTGAGCTATGGATTAATGGCAGACGAAAAGCCAAAAAGGTTTACCGCCAGAGGCACAAAGTAGTAGGAGGTGGAATTGTCCTACTTGGTCAAGATCAAGATTCTCCGGAGAACAATTTTGATAAAGAACAGAGTTTTGTTGGGAAAATCCAAGACCTGAAAATGTGGAGCAAAGTCATATCTCTCAGATCCCTCAAATCTCTATTTAAGGGTAAAGAAGTTCAAAAAGGTGATATATTTGAATGGAGTTCAATATCCTATTCGCTTATTGGAAATGTCACAGTAATATAAAAAACAAAATATAGTATATACAGATAATTAGAAAAAAACAGGGGTTCTCTCCTTTTCCTGTCATTCACTGAAAAAAAAATGAACCAATAGAAATGCGTTTGTAATCGACATGTTACTATGAAACTATTAAACGTTTATAATCCACTTATTAAAGAAATATTTTGGTCCTATGTCTGCATAATCTTTGCATTGCTATGTATACAGACCTATTGATAAGACATACTCTGTATGGATATTAAAAATAATCTTTACACCTTTTTGCTAAAACATAGAAAATATTTGCAGTAGCTGCATAATAGTGCTTCCTCCATCAGGCATCTTCAAACAAAATTTGGAAGGCAGTTGTGTGTCTCTTGTACCTTTAAGCCACACTTTTTTTCTTGGGATTAAACATGGCAGTGATCATATTTTGTTCATCCTTTTTAGATAAGAGTTAATGACCAGAGAACGGATTTAAACAGACTTTTAACAGTCTGTCCCTTTGCATAAAGGCAGATTACACCTTTAGTACCAAATGTCATATTACTGTTCTTGGGAACCTATAAGCATGTTTACTAAGACCAATTCACCCCATATTGCTGTAAATTTGTGTCCCTGCATTTTTTGATTTTCTTGTATGTATGTATAATTTTATTTATAAAGCGCCACAAATTTATGCAGTGCTGTACAATTCAGCAATACAAGTACAATACAGACAAGGGAAAAGTGCATTAAACAATACAAGTAAAATATCACAAGGATACATCAAATTAAGTGCTAGGTTGTGATTGACGCAAGAGGTTGGAGGTCCCTGTCCTAAGGATTTTATAATCTAAGTAATCTTGATTTACAAAGGATTGATAAAAATATTTCCCCATCGAAATAAAACATTATTGATCTGTTAACAGAGGCACACTTTGCAATGCTTTTCTATGACGGTCTCCTTCATTCCAAATTGATATCAATATTACTTTTCGAAAAGATTTTGGACTTAGGCTAAATGACAGGACAAACTCCATAGGGAATAATGGGTTTATGCCAGCCTGAGGCAGGAGAATTGTTTTGGGCAATAAAATTGTTTTTGAACATCTTGGTAAATAGGAGAAAACTGCAATATTGTTAAATATAGGCTGTTTCTCCTGCATTTACTAGTCAAAAAACCTGTTTGACTTTAGTAAATGTGCCCCATTTCATGTTATTGTGGCTGTCACAAAATATGCCTTTAATAAATATAACAGAATGGAGAAAAATAAACACAGATATGCAAAGAAGCTCTTCCTATTATTTCAGGGCCCTGAATGATCTACACTTCTAATCTGTAGAATACATCCTCTGCCTTATTAAGAAAAAAGAATTCCTGAAATTGTTTTTAAGGGATAAAAACATTATACATTATTACAACCAAGTAGCAACATTAAGGACAGCTATAACTCTTAGGAGTTTTTATTTATCGCAGATTTGAGTGGCCAGAGAATGTTGAGACTTCCTCTTCAGGCGAGTTGGAACAAAGCTGTAAATCCCACTTTTATCATAGAGATAGATGGGGGTTATTCACTAAAGTCCGAATTGTTGCATATAGGTGCGAATTCACCAGATAAAGACAATCACAATAGGTTGCTGCTGTTGCAGTCGCATCTTTATAATGAGAATATTGTCGCAGTCACAACTTTATTATGGGAAAATTGTTGCGACTTTACAATGGGGAAATTGCCTCCATAGCTAAGAATTTGTTTGCCAGCATATAAACCTTTGAGATGGTGACAGAAGAATGCATTAAAATGCAGTGATCACCAACCCCAGTGTATCTACCAGGGTCAATTCTAGCTGCAGGTAGTACAGGAGCCTATACAGGGAACCACACAACAGGGAGTGCCAAAGTACTCACTTGCTGAACCTCCCACACATCTAAACATTTTTGTCATTTTTATTTTGACCACACATTATCAACTAAAACCATTATGTTTAAAAGCTGTGTTTATGATTTTAGGTGTCCATGTGCACCCAAACACAAGTTAAGTACCATCAACAGTAATTACTTGTGCTGCATAATAAACAAGGTTTGTAGTTGAAGTGTCTATAATTGAATTGTAGAAGGACAAAAATAATTAAAACACTTCCAGCAATGAGCAGTAATATTTCACAAAATATTAAATGCAAAACGGTACAGCACATACCCAAGTTGTTATTTTTTTGCCTCGTAAACAAATCTAGGCAATTTATTTTTTGGTATACATACAAACACAGATGTATGTTTTTGGATTGTGGGAGAAAACTCACGCAAGTGCAGGGAGAACATACAAACTCCATGCAGATGAAGCCCAGGGTGGAATTAAACCCAAAACTCAGCACTACAAGGCAGCAGTGCTAACCAGTGAACTAGCGCATTGCCAATGTTTAAAAGCAGTAAGGTCACAAGCATTAATAGTTTGGTATGGCAAATAAGTCAGATATTTAAACACTAATAACTATTCTTTTTCAAAATTCAGAATGTACAGAAGAAATGCTGTTTATCCCAAATATACATTCGTAAATGATACATATATTTTCCCTTATTTTAAGTACTAAAATATCAGCTGTTTTTCATGTGAATTGATTCTTTTTCAAAATTCAGAATGTACAGAAGAAATGATGTTTATCCAGAATATACATTCGTAAATGATACATATATTTTCCCTTATTTTAAGTACTAAAATATCAGCAGTTTTTCATGTGAATGGATCTTACATTTCAGTATATTTCCACTTAAATAACAGTGAGTCTTCAACATTTTTCTCCATGGGGGGCATTCCTCATACAGTTAACAGGAGCATCAGCCTGTCTTATATTGTGCACCAGCAGTCAAGGTTTGCCTCACGTTTAAAGGATATGAAAAGTTTCAATAAAACATTTATATTTGACATGTACACATATAGAAAGCCAACTTAAACATTAAAATGATTTCAGGATCAGTAGCACTTGCCTCTTGTTTATACAGCCCTGCTCCCCCAGCCATTCTGTTTACAGGCTCTTCTTGTATACAGCCAATAAGCCCTGCCTCCTGAGCAACATCATTCACTTCTAGTGTGGAATCCTTTTCCCTTCTCCTCATCTAAAAAGCCTGTTCCTATCCATGAGCATGTGCAGACCAAAGCTGTTTGACCGACTCTGCGGTTGGCTGTGGAGAAAGGAAGTCAGGGAAAGGAGGGGGTGTGGCTTCATACAGTAAGGAACTTGATGAGAGGGTGAAAGCAGTTGCAGGGGACTACTGAGCTCTGCTGAATTAAGTGGTGAGTCAGGAGTTTCTTAACTATTTTGCTTGACACAAGGTAAATGGGGCTCTCATACCCTTTAATGATATGAATGTACAAAGTTGGGGAGGAACACTTGCAAACCCCCATTTTGTGCTTTGGCCCACTTATCCCCATATTCCCACAATTTTACCTCCTAGCAGAGGGTGCTCTCAGTTAAGAACCTGCAAGTTTTAGAACGATAAACCTCACCTAACAAAATCTTCATTAAGGCAGGACCTTTATATTGGGGTAAAAGTGGAAAATTTTCTCTTTCATGCACATTAAAGCCAAACACTTTTTAAAGCATGGCAGAGGAGAAACAAAGTGATACAATGTGTTACAGCTCAAAAGTTTTATATTTAAAAAAATAAAAGGGAAGGAAGTTCACAAACCACTTTACACAGTCATACATGTGCCTCTTATAACTCTAAAATTCTTCTTGCTTAGTTATATGTCTATATAAAAGGCATGAAAAAAATAAAGGAAAATAATGACAACATGTAAGCATTTTTTTCTGGGAAGATCACATGGTTGTTCAATATTATCAGTAACACTTTGTACAAGCATTATGTTTTTAGAGGCTAATGTATAGATGTATGTGCATTAAATACATAAAACATTTCTCATATCAACAGAAATTCTTTCTAGCTGGGAATTTTAGTTCATTAAAATCCCTTAATTCACAGCTACTGTAGGCTAACAGGTTTGACATTCCAGGCCTGAAAATGCAGTCTTTTTTTTCTTAGGATAACAGTTATAGAAAACATGTATTTTTCTTTAAAAAAAAATCAAATAAAAACACACAACACTGAAAGGTTTGTTGAAAAAAAATCTTGAATGAAACACTGAATATCATGTTTTAGTGAGTGGCAAGCTATTCCTTAGTAAAAGGATGCAATACATTTTTGAACTACTGTAATAACATTTACAGTGTTACCAGAAAGAAATAAAATGGAATTTAAACCCCTCCCATACACTATAGTACATTTTTGATGGTTTCTAACAAACTACCAAAAGCTCAGCTTAGAAAAAAAATGCAATCACAAAAACCACACTGAGCTTCTTGAGATCCATCAACTGAATATAGTCTAGAAGTGGTTCTGAGAGACTTCTTTTCATGAAATTGGTTGGGAGAAAATGAGCTTAAAGAAGACCTTCCATCTCTTTCATAAATGCTTCATACATATCGTCTTTGGTCTGCACAGGAATTGGCGCTCCAGGTTTTGGACCCGTTTTAGACACCGGCCTTGAAATCTCTTCTTCTGGCTTCTTCGGTGTCGAAACCACAGCTGACCCCTTATTCTCTCTGCGCACACGAAGAGCAGTTGGCACAAACCGGGTCACTTCAGCCTTGGGGTTAGTAATCTGGGGTTTAGCACTAATGGTGGCAGTAGCCTTCTTTTCAATGGTGGCCCCACTTTCATCAGATTTAGGTCGCTGTATTAAGCTTGGTGGGGCACTCAAAACTCCTGGATTTGCAAGAGGTGCTGGAGGGAAAAGCCCAGGAGGAGCAGTTCCAGGTGGAGGGACCAATGGGGGACGCATCATAGGGCGGGGAGGTGGTGGCATACCTATAGCAGAAAGATGCAGGTTTATAACATGCTAGAGCTGAGACTACAAGCAAGGAGTACAGGTATAAAGGTATACACTACATACAAAAACAAAACAGAGGAGACAAATATACTAAAAAGAACCTATTTGTCACTCTGTCAAAAAGGAACAGGATAGATATTTGGCAGTGAACTATTTTTGTCAGTACACCTATAGCTATATTCTGATATCAACATTCTCACTAAACCCGTTTACATCTTTTTCTTCCCAGTTTTAGCTCTGCATAAGATTCCTATCTCAAGCCCAGAACAGGACATCTTTCTCTCTCTCTATAGCTTATGTGTGCACTGTTAATAATAATGTAAAATCTAAGGGACTCAGAAGGCACCTCATAATTCTGTGACCTGTATTAGGAGGCCACAAAAAAGTAAACAGGAGGTGGGTTTTCAAACTGCATTATTTTCACTTAAGAGACTACTGTATAATAGAAGATACACAAAAGAAATGGTGTGGATTCTAAATAATGGAATAAAAATATGTGGTCTACCTGGAGGTGCTGGTGGAGGTAGACGAGGTGGGGGACCACGGGGAGGAGGCCCTGGAGGCAAACCAGGTGGGGGACCTGGAGGAGGACCAGGGGGGCGGCCAGGTGGCGGCCCAGGAGGCAAAAGACGAGGTGGTGGGCCACGAAGGCCAGGAGGTCTGAGGAATGGAGGTGCACCTAAAAGAAAAATAATTGCAAGAAATCAAATGAAGGTGTGCTTCAGAGACGAAGTAAAAATGTGGTTTTGGTAATATACAAAATCGCTCTATAAAGTTTTACAAACAGTGTAATAAATATGAAGATTATTGTGTATGAATAAAAAGTGGATCAGATTAAAGTGCAAGACAAAATGTAATCAGCAGATTTTCTTAACAGTCTGACAAATAAGTAGTTTTTGAAGAGAGATTAAAAAAAAAGTTTCAAGGTCTAAAATATCCTCCACTTTCAACTAAATTACAAATACCAACTAAAAAAACTAGTACATCTATTACAGACATAAAATGCAATACTTTTTTCTTTAATTTCTTTACCTGGAGGGGGACCTGGAGGCATGCCTGATGGTGGACCAGGGGGCCTGAGAGGTGGTACAGGAGGAGGACCTAGGGGTGGAGGTCCTGTCATGATGGCGGGTGGCATTGATAGTGGGGGTGGTGGCATGGTAACTGGTGGTGGCATAGTCATTGCTGTAGAAGTACTATTTTCTGATTTTGACTCTTCATGATGTTGGGAATCTTCTGAATCCGAGTCGTCTTCAGATGATGATGTGGAGGAGTATTCCTCAGCATCAGGATCTTCCTCTTCCTCTGCTAACTCCTGACCTGTGTTCAAACATGCAATAAAACATTATCCATTATAACAGCATGCCATTGTCTGTTGGTAGGAAAGTAACTTTGCCCATCTGATTATGTACAGCACTATGAGCAATAAAAACAAACGATGAACAATGGCATTCTAAACACTACATAACTCCAAGGGGGTTATTCATAAAAGTCCGAACTGTCGCGTAAATACCTGTATTCACGTCCATTCGCAACTTCTCCAACTCTGCATATTCAACAATCTCTGCAATGTGACAAATTAGCAACAAATTCTGACGCTTACTCCAGTTGTGGACATATGGAGCTCTTCACATCAATTTGGTTGCGGGTGCACAGGTAATTCGGATATTCACCATGCAATGGAGACTGTTGAAGAAGCGGATTCTGCAGGGTGTATTGCTCCAAATTCACCTGTTTGCATTCGCCAGATCAGAGTGGCGAATTGATGGGTTTGATGGCCGGGCTCCAGTGTTGCGTACTGCAACTATTCATTCCAAAGTAACAATGGGGACTGCAACTACATTAGTCTACTATTAAACATAAACTAGGTACAAGATGACATATAAAAATAAGTATTTTTCACTCATATACAGTTAGTGGGATATGATGAGACTGACGTCACTGCCTTTCACTGGGGGAATTCTCACTCCGCATGACTTCTCACACAACGCATGCGACAGCGTCTATCGCTCTCTGCTGCTTCATGAATAAGGAGAAGTGAATTTGTGACTTCCTAATCGTATTGATGTGAACAGACATGGGTACACTATACAAGGCGAATTCGGACTTTGATGAATAACCCCTCCAAATGTTTTAGCAGCCTGGTTTGGCAAAATCATTCAAATAAAAGCAAAAATATTTTACGTAAAATGGAAATTATTATTATTAATTATATACATGAATACATATTGAAGAACGAACAAGAGTAAGTATAAGTGAAGGATGAATGAAACTTGCGAGAGCATAATGATATAGTTTTAAGATACTGAAAAATGTATACTTGGTTGTGGGCATGAGAGGGAATACTGACAAACCTGCTCATACATTGTTGAAATATGTCAAAATAGGGACTGAAAAAATCATGGGCATGCACAGAAGGGAGTTAATGTGGATAGTGAATGATAATTACCTGCCATACGTAACATCATTGCCTGGAGTGGTGTCAGATCCTTGACATGTTTTTTCCTCTTTTTGAGAGTCTTATCCGGAGCATCAGCAAACCGTACGCTGTGGGCTGGGAAGAAGGATAAAAAAAATAATAAATAAATATATATATATATATATACACATATACACACACACACACACACACACACACACACACACACACACATACACACAAATATTAAGTTGCCAGTGTAAGAGAAAAAGACATGGAGTTACAAAACTGTAAAATATATAGACACCTTTCTGTATCATTACAGGATAGGTTTAAAAGGCAATATACACACTTAATTATCAACATGTGCATCTATATATCTTGTAAGACATTTTGTCCCCATGCCAAAAAAAAAAAAAAGTGGTTTGTAATAGACAGTCCATGTTAAAACTAGTTCATTTACATGGTTGCAGTGAGGTCACTCAGCAGTGGAAGCATATGGGCAAACTCTCAGTGTTTAAAGGAGCTTCTCATTGCAGTTTATAACTATAAACAGTCAACTTCTGAATGATTTTTTTTTTAAAACATGGGTGACATTTGCTGGTAACAATACACACCTTTTTTATCTCCACTTCCCTTTCTATGATCTTCAGTTTGTGCATACTCCCCAGTATCACTGTCCTTGCCATCTGATTGGTTACTGTCGGTATCATCATCTGTGCTGTCTTCATCATCCTTATCCTGTTCCATCTCATTTGGATAACCCTCATCTTCACTTGAGCTAGAACCGTCAAGGTGACCTCTTTGACCTGTAAAGCATAGAACATGAAACACATGGTAACACACAACATAAAAGTGACAGACATTCATGTAAAATTAAGGCTTGCGCACACCTTCCATGGATAAACCAGTATCCTCATCATAGCATAAAACAATATTACTGTATTATTGGTCACATACTCCATTTACCCAGACATTTCCATGTATGATCATTTTTATATTGCAACTGATGACCACCAAACTACAAAAAAAAAAAAAAAATTCCCTCACGACATAAACAAAGACACACTTTAACTGCAAACATATATGCTACAAATAAACATACCTATTACTTATTAAAAACAACCATTTAAACAAAGCTTGTAAAAGACATAGATAAGTTGATATGCCCTCCATGACAACTTTAACTATAAAGCACATCTTTTACAAGGTATGTAACTATAGTGTCTTTTTAACAAGAAGTATTAGGCAATTTAAAGTAGTATTGAGGGAACCCATGTTTTGACCATGTTAGAAGTCATAACCTTTATGTACTTGGTTATGAATAGGGAAGCACTGAGCAATATACCTTAGCTTCAACTAATGGCCAATGTGTGGCTGAAGAATACATTTACATGGGGATAGAGAGAAAGCAGGAGGAAAAATTGGTAGAAAAAAAACATAAATGCATTCTATATTAAAATAAAAAACTACATTTGCATTGTCAACAATGGAGCCAAGTTCAAATTTGTAGACAAAATCAGGTACATTCAATATTAGGACCCATTATTATTCTCCAGCTTATCTTTATGAGAATAGAGAAACCTCCAAATTGTACCTGCATCGGGGCTGTACCTCATCTCCTCTTCTCTTCTTCTAATGTTTTCCAGTGCAAAGCCAACCTTACGCCCATACATTTGAAGGACTTGAGGAGGTGGCGGTCCAGGTGGAGGCCCTGGGGGTTTCTTTCCAGGTGGCAAACGTGGTACACCATGACCAGGAGGAAATGGCAAGGATGCACCTCTACCAGGAGGGCTGAAATAAGAAAGCAAAAAACCTAGAGTTTCATTGCTAAAAAACAGTGTACAACTTGGTCTAATGGTTAAAACAACTATCTCACAAAATCAGAGTGTGCAACAATGACTCCAGTGTCCGCAAACAATGATTCTTGAAAGACATTTGTGCTTTTATGATTTTGAGCTTGCCCATCTTAATTTGATTATGCTATAAAAAATTTCTGAGCGCTATGTAGCGCATTTGGAAGAAAAACCATTACTATGTACTGGATGGAACTCTGCATACTAACTTTAATCACTTGGCTTTAAGCTATTCAATTTCCTATCAGAACCTTATAAACTCACTTATCCAGCAAGAGGTTGCATTTTTATGTTTGATAGTGTTTGGATCTCTGCAAGATTCCAAAGATACTTTTTGAATTTCACATTCTTAGCTAATCATTCAATTTCTCTCAGATATAGATGAGATTTCTCTTTAGATTAGGTCTGCTGACCACTTTTCCCCTCCCATTCTGCCTTCTGTATCAGTTGCTACTGTTTCTTTATAAGGACATCCTTAAATATATAAGGAGTTGCTTGATATGCAGTGGAGTAAACTGTGGATCAGGAAAAGAGAATGAGTATGAAATTGCCTACAGCCAAAGTCATGCAAATCCAGTAAGACCTTGTAATAAGGAAGTATTCTTTACAAGTGTGTGAATTTGCTTAAAATTTTAGGACCAAGTACTCCAGCAGCAATAATGGGGGCTGGAATCATGAACATATATTTTTATGTAAAACTTTTTATTACCCATAAGCAGAAGTCTTCTTTAGAATGGAGGGAGGCTGAGCTCCTGGTAATGGTATGTCCTGAATTAGAATATTAGAAGGTGCATGGGGCAAGTCTGGCAATGGAATGCTTTCCACTTCCACATGTTGAGCATTCTAAAATTAAAAATGTTTTATTACAGTTAATTGGTTTAATCATGTGGAGTTAATAGCATGGTGTATTTATTGAAAGAATTTAAGTATCTAGATTTCTCACTCTTATGCATACATACAAATAATTCACAGAAGATAGATTAATCCAACAAACAGAACATAAAATGTGTTGTTCAATCAATTCATAAGTTATTCTAAACACATTGGATAAAAAATATAAGTGCGATAACAGGGAAAAAATCCCTAGTGTGATATTGTAAAGGCAGAAAAATATTCAAAAAAGGTGGAAAATAGATTAATGTGCAAAAATTAAGGTATGGTTAAAATTGTGAGTCACAATGACAATGTAATCTGTTTAATATCCAGTAATAACAAAATCAATAGGTATAACTATATACTATAGTAGTCAAACACATTAAATGACCTTTGTTATCTACCATCTATACCCCCCATTGTATGATCTGAGTGCATCTCCCATTCATTTGTAAAAAATGTAAACAAAGACACCAGCAACAAATGAATTACAACTTATTACCATAATACAAAGCCAACTGACAACACCAATAATATATCCAAAGGTATCCATGAACAAATATGAGGAAAATCCAAGTAACCAGCAACAAATGAAAACCAAGAAACAGGAAATGCAGAATAAAAATAAAAATGACAATTCAAATTAAATATCAGCAGTTCCACACTGGTATATATAGCTGCAGATCTGAGGTGAGAAAGAACTGTCTAATAGACTTGCACTATGATATTGCTCAGGTGGGGGATCAACAGCCATACTGTACATAGCAGTGCAAAACTGTGTAAACCTTCCTGAGTTTTAATTTATTTGTGGCAGATGAAAAAAGGACTGGGTTAAAGCGGCCCAAGAGAACAAGACCATAGAGGAATCATATCCTTACTCTGGTTGAGGAGTCATTGCAAACAAAGGTCAATCCCAGGCACCAAACAGGAAATTATACAATTTACAGCTTTGGGAGCAATATGAAAGGTCCTTGACCACAATACTGCACAGTGTAATAAAATGGTCCAGTGATCTCAAACCCCACTGTGATTCCAGCCTTAGAAAATGGCCATTCTTGCAATTACATTTTTCACTGGTTAAAGCCCAGTAATTGAATCCCTTAATGTCTCCAGTTATTATAGTGGCAATTAACAGTGTGTAGGACCACTCAATGGCAACTTCTTTGGCAATCTTACCTTAATGTGCGATGTAGCATTAATTATGTGCTATTAGATTAATACTTCTCATAAATAGCACATAAAAGCTTAATGCAAATACAAGTGCTAAATAAGATACACTAATCTGCATAGTCATTTTATCAGACATTACTGAACAGACCTCTTAGAATTCATGACATGTATAATTATTAATTTACATTAGAGAAAGGATAATTTTATAAATAAATTTTCAAAAAAAAAAAAAAAGATTCAAATATGTGTCAAAAAATATCACACAAATCATACCCTTATTAGAATGAAAAACTAGCAAACATCAATTATTCACTGCAACAATTACCTTGACAGCATCAAAATACTGGCTGAGCTGAGATCTTTTGTGTTCATAATCTAGCTCTATTTTTCTGAGCTCCTTGTAGGTCTCAGGGTTTTCCTTCTCATACAAGCGAAGAATGCGTTCAAATGTCTCTCGAAGTTTTTTACGTTTATCTTTCAGAACTTTTTCATTGAGCTGTGGCTGCTGAACAGGATTAAATTCTGTGGGATAAAATACAGAACTATAGCTTTTTCCTACATTATGAAATCAAGCAAGCATTTCAATCAATACTCTTATAACCACATCATGCAAAAGGTTTATAGCTGGATATTTTTAACAGCTTTTTCCTTTCTCCTATTTGGGCAAAAAAGGGTTACTATTTGTTGCCTAGATATCTTGCACAGTGGAAAACAATGAAACCTCATTTGGTCAGCTATAACCAATATCAGCATCTTTTTCTTCTCATGTTTACTAACTTGCTAGAGGCAAAAAGGAGGGGTAAGCAGGGGAGGACAAAAATGTCAGCTCTCACTAGATCTAATCAGAGAGACAAACAGCAAGTATAATTTTTTTCCTAAATATTTTATTAACTATTTGTGTCAGCGACTGGCTTAGTATAAAGGAGTTCTTTATGTATGCGTGCAGTTATATTGGCACTATAGTGCCCCTGTAACATTCACTAGTTCTATAAACTGCATTTAATATATGGATCATATTTACACAAATATTCATCTGGATAGATGGACAAAAAAGCAAAAAAAAAAAAATCCCATATGAAGTAACAAATAAAGTATGCAATCAACATTATGAGATATTAGATATGGTAACTACTGGCAATTTCAGTTTACAGGGAAACAATGTACTATTACAGAAGTAATAGGAGTTATGTAGACTTTACTCTCTTTTTGTAAAAGAACCAGTTACTGGATTTTTCTAGTAAAATTAGTTAATTTTACAATAAGCATTACAATACCCGGTGACACCTTTTTTATTGGACTAAGTCGGTTTAGATAGACAAGCTTTCAAGAGGTCTGTCCTGCCTTTTTTCAAATCTCAAGCAATACTGAATTTAGGAATTAGAACTAGTTAAAGCCATAAAAACAGGCAATAAGACATTATAGAAAAATAAACTATTGGAGTGTAAAGCAAACAGGTGTTGTAAATACTGCTAGGAATAGGTTAGAGCTGACAAGTGGTGGAGGGGTTTTAAGGGGGTGGAAGTTTGTTCTTCAGAGACAATAACATTTCAAAGCAAATAGAAATTAATACATAATTTACCATTACATAAAGTTTTGAGATAGAAATCCAAGATCCACACTGAGTCCTGTATTTTTTTGTGTTAAAATGCATCATTTTGAGTTCAAAAGTTTTTCTTTCTTCTATATGTATGTGTGCGTGCACGTGCGTGTTAACTAGATATTTTGTATTTCTTAATGTGAATAATCTTTACTTGCTCTGCCAAGAATTATGTGCAAACGTAATAAATCCTATTGAAATAATGTGTAAAGGGCATCTCCCACACAATTAAGTAACATTTTTACAGGAACCATGCAGAATAATTGCCATGCCAATCAAACCTGGGTTTTCTCTCTTAAAAAAAAAAATTCTAAGATTTGCCTGCTTTTCAAATTGCCTTAAAATTCTACAGCCATATTTAGGGAAACAAGTTGCTAGCAAACAGCAAAGCAGTTTGCCTCAGCACTGATTCAGTGATATACATTTAAAGTATAGCCACAAAATGTGTGTTTCGGGGGAAAAAAAAAAAGTATGTTTCTTGTTTAGATAAAATAGTTCTGAGCTGCTCTCCTAAATACTTGCCCATTTCATCAAGTTTCTCCATGTCTCGGATGATTTGCTTAGGATCTTTCATTTTTAGTACAGCTGCTCTAACCATCATCCTTTGTTTCTTGTTCTTTAGTAAAAGAAGGAAAGTTATTAAAACACAATACAAACATCACATGGTAAATTGCATATTAATTGGAAAATCATTTCATAAGAGCTACATTAACTTTAAAGCAGGTTGTCTAAAAAAAAACAAGTTACATATACAAAACACTCAAGTTTCACAAAGTTGTAGGATTAAAAGATGGAAGGATTACACTGCTAAAGGTTAAGTAAACAAATTCAGGAACCTACAAGCTAACTGCGAAAATGGCTAAATGCAGAATATACGTTAACAGCAGATGACTGTGAATTTTACAGACCTTGATTGGGAGAGTCAGTGCTTGGGTGACTAGGATTTTAACTATACACATTACATATAAAGAGTGAGTATACTGCATGTTCAGAGTAAGCTTATAATTTGGATGACTTTTCTGTATATGTAAACAACAGCGAGTTTATTCATCTTTGTGTGCTTGACAGTGTGGTTTTGCACATCCTCTCAAATACCACTCAAATGAACAAAAAGTCTTGTCACAATTATACTCTACAATAAATCAATTGTTTTCCAATATGCCAGATGAATGGGTCAGACTTTTCATTAAACGAATACCACTAGATGTGCTGCATGCTTTTGGCAACTCATCTGAGAATAAGCAGTTAGAAGAAGTGAAGTATCTGTTTGTACAGATGTGCCAAAATTAGGGATACCTACTTTTTTCAGCTCCCTCTTCCTTGCCTCCTTACCTGAAGAAAAAATATAAAAAAGACTGAATTCTATTCAATCATAATTTCCAATTTAATTAACAGAATGACTAAACCTAGATGTGTATATGCTGCTCATGTACTGTTTAAATGCACTTCATTAAAAAAAAAAAAAAAAATTAAGGGGGTTAATGGCAAAGAGATAATTTGACTCAATTGACTCGGTGGATTCCCACAGCAAATTTGCAACCACATTCTCATAATGAAGTCACGACTGAGACAGTAGCAGTCTATTGTGATTGTCTTTAGCTGGTGAATTCACACCTTTACGCAACAATTTGGACTTTAGTCAATAACCCCCCAAATAGGATGAGAAATTGAATGCTTGCACAGCAAAGTCCAAAAGTCACCCATAAACTATGGTTAGAAGAAATGAAAGGCAGCACAAAAACCACATTCAACAGCTCTTTGTTGCATATGCAAATTGGACTAAACTTCTTAGAAAATATAATACATCTAGAACTGGCACAGCAGCTTAGGGTGTTTTGGATCAATCCAAATATTGCCTCCAGAATGACTTCTGACAGGGACCAATCCATCAAACACTTCTTTTCACGCTGTGTTCCTTCTCAGCATTTTTCATAAGAAAAACTATTATTGTAAAATACATTAATCTTAATATATAAGTTCCAACTAAAATGCAAGGTTTATAAGACTATAAATTACAGGAAGTTCCATGCATATATATATATATATACACATACATACACATTAATAACCGTTTCAAATAGAAAAAAAAAAAGTAGTCTCTAACATTTGCACAGCATAGTATCTTTATAACAAAATGACTTTCAAGGAGAATGAAATGAAATATATAAGGAAATAACTGGTTGTATGCATTTTTGAGTGCCAAATATACTTACGAGCTTGGTCTGTGGGGTTCATAAACTTCCCACTCTTGGTGGAAGAAGTGGACCTCCGCCCCATTTTGCTTAAGTCTTCTTACAACCAGTTACAGAGAAAAAAATATAACCTGAAAAAAAAAAAAAAAAAAAAAAAATGATAATATGAATAATGACATAATTCCAAAAAGCCTGGGCTACTTTTGTCACCTGATATTGGGTATGTTTGTGCTTTAACCTGATTTTTAACAAGCTTTCAAAGATGCCGCTATATTTTTTTACTATAATACAATAATTAGGATAATAATCTAATACATCAGGGAAGGGGATATGAAGAAAAGAAGATTGACTTTACTGTTTGGAGGCTGCACTGGAGAAAAGTATATTAAAGCTACTGCATACCTGCCTCTTTTTGAGAGAAGAGGCTTCTGCAAGAAAGTATTTGCTAATTCAAAAACAATTATATATGGCAATTATACTGACATAATGATTGAAAATGGAATTGGTTCTTTAAGCACAGCACCTGGTAAAGCCTGCAGCATTACAAAAAAGATATGTGGCCTGCAACAAGCATGTACAATTGTGCCCTATGAAGCAAATTCCATAATTTTATTAAAATTTTTGTGATGTTGGTAATTAACTTCTTTAATATTAAAAGACTGGAGAAGTTTTATTTTGCAAATAGAAAAGTAAAACTATCCATATCAATTAAAATTCACCTTATTTGTACAATGCATGATATCAAACGTTGATATAAGTTGAGAAGTATCAATTTATATAGTAATAACGCATTGAATTAACAAAATGTATATAAGTTCACATGGTTAAAAGTGTTTAAGCAAATTATATGGTTATAACTTTCCAATTTCATCAATAATGGATATATGTATACAGAATCTACTTTTATTTAATGTAACGTTTCTTTGATGTCATAATAAAAGAATTTGTTAAAAAAAAAAAAAAAAATCACCTTATGTTTCAATTTATTTCCCAGAGAGCACATTATAGTGAAATTATGACTAGAATAACCAGCCCTACACTTTGATGAATCCTATCAGTCAAAAACAGGTCTGTTAGAGAGGATGTGTCAGTAATAACTTGTGATACCCCGAAATATGGGGTATATGGTAAATATATAAGAAAAATATGAAACATTTCCATTGGAAGGGCATGGCAGATATTTATTTTTATAAAAATCGTCAAAATTGAATTAATACATTTTATTGCATTTTGTCCATTTTTATCTTTATAGATAGCAGCCATGTTATATGTGTGGTTAACCACCCTTACCCATCGGCATTGCTTTCTATGGTGCTTTTGAAAGCCCAGTTTTTAAAGTTAATTATAATAACTTATAGACACAATTTAGAATTTGCATCTTAAAAGGGTATTGGTACACTGTTTTGTTGAAGGGTGGTTTACTGTTCCCTCTTCATAGTATCCACAAGAAACCAGCTTGAAAGTTTCAACATATTAATTTATTACTCAGAATTGCCTATATACATTAAAATAAGTAGGGAAGATTTCTCTTTGTTTTGCTGCTATGCTAAACTTTTCCGATAGCAAATTACTCCTATATAACCCAGCAGACTGCAGAGATCATGATTATGACTACTTTATGATAGAAAAAAAAATATCATGATGTGTCATTTGTAGGACCATTTTAGACAACAGATTTGTATACAATTTAGACAGAACAAATCATGCAGCCTGAAAATGTGTGCTAATGAAATTCCATGCAATAGTTTCACATCCTGAAATAAGATCAACTCCAACTTTGTCTAACATAATTGGTGTAAGGCTTGCCTGATACTAGAAGGGTAATTGACTAAGATAATATTTCCATGCAGGCAGAATTGTGAAGTGCCAAAAGATGTATGTATGTATGATTTTAATTTATAAAGAGTCACAAATTTACGTTACGCTGTACAATTCAGCAATAGAAGTACAATACAGACATGGGGAAAGTGCATTAAACAATACAAATAAAATATTACAAGGATACTTCACTTTAAGGGGGTTATTCGCTAAGGTGCGACTTCGACTGTTGAATTCTCAAACAGCGAATTGCCATAGCAAATCTGCGACAATTTCCCCATTGTAAAGTCGCGACAATTTTATAAAGTTAAGACTGCGACAATTTCACCATAATAAAGTCGCGACACACGTACTGGGAGAAACCACGTGCACAGTGCAGGCCAATGGCAGACAACCTGGAAATAAGTAAGTAAGATCTATTTAAGCCGATATAACAATGTTGTTGTTTTAAGCCATGAGTAAG
>WMED01003131.1:0-22783 GCA_019650415.1 Pipa parva
CCCCACTAAAACCCCCACTATGTCTTATATTCGGGGGTGTCTTACTATCGGGGAAACATATAACCATGGAGTTAAATAGCCATTGTGTGGCTGCATTTGATTTGTTTTGCTAGTAGTTTTGTAATGCGGTCATTTTAAGGTTTATTTACTTTTCCTTAAAGGAATATGGGTCATATAAGTTTTCACTGATTTGCTAGGTAGATATTGTAATTGAAAAGGTTGATGGGTATTATTACAATTTAAGGTAAGGTTTTAAGGGCTGTATTATCACCTCAGTGTGAAATATATAAATTATAGCCCTTAATTTTGTATTACAATGCTTAAATAACTACATTGCTTTCTGCTGCAAAGGTTTCTTTTTCCATTTTGTCTAGAAATGGTTGAAAAAAATGTTTGTTTTTTTTTGTCGTAGTTTAGTTTCCAGCACCCTAGAAGTGTTTGTAATTTTAAGTACTCCTTTCTAAATTAGACTTTTCTTTTTCAGTTCATACTTTTGAATTCCAGCATTAAAGGGCAATCAAAGCTTTAACTATCAATTTGAAGTACTCCTACTTGTCCTTTAAAAAGCCTTTATTGTTGTAATGCCCATTGTCATAGGACATTACCTAATTTATACATTGCATAGTTGGAAAGAAAACCACTGCAGTCCATATTGTATATTCGGTAACCAGCTTTGCAGTGTGGGGGAGGGGTATAGTTAATTTCTGCAAATGTTTAATATGAAAACCCTGCTGATAGAGCTGTCTTGCTCGCAAACTGGATTAAAATCTGAGTAAGTAATCACAATGCAGTGATTTGGCTGAAAAGTTACATTTATTTGAAGTTAATAACCTGAATCTTTAGTTAGGCTATTTTGCCCCAATCCCTAAAAATGAGCATGTGCTGTGCAGCCGATACTGGTAAGAAGGCTTGTTCACTTTACAGGTAGCAGTCTTAACTGTTGTTGGGCTGCTGTAGCTGTTGCAGTAAACACATTGCATAAGTTACATTATTTTTTCCTAAATCTTTCTGAGGCTTTAGTTCCTTTTTAACTCAGAAATGTATTATTTTATCCATTTGTTTTACGATAATGACTATTTCTCTGCTTTGAATTAGTCCATTAAATATTATGGCTGCAGAAAGGCATTTTCACAGATCTGTAGAATTGTCAACCAGCTGTTAAGAAGCCAAGTTTCAGCCTTTGCTAAAAACTGTATTTTCCTGTAATTATAGGGACATCATCCTACTCCCATCAAGGCTATGGCTATGAATCAAAATTATACAGTCTTGATCATGGGCATGAAAAACCACAGGACAAAAAAAAGAAAACTTCTGGCCTTGCTACACTTAAAAAGAAATTTATTAAACGACGAAAATCAAGTCGATCTGCTGACCATGCCAAACAAATGCGAGAACTTCTGTCAGGATGGGATGTCAGAGATGTGAATGCACTTGTGGAAGAATATGAGGGCACATCAGCTTTAAAAGAGCTTTCTTTACAAGCTAATTTGGCACGACCAGAAGCCAGAACTTTGCAGAAAGATATGGCTGATCTTTATGAGTACAAGTACTGTACAGATGTTGATTTAATTTTTCAGGAAACTTGTTTTCCTGTACACCGTGCCATATTGGCAGCAAGATGTCCATTTTTTAAGAAGTTGCTTTCATCTTCTCCTGAGTATGGAGCTGAGATTATCATGGATATAAATACTGCAGGTATAGATATGCCTATGTTCTCAGCACTCTTACATTACCTTTACACAGGAGAGTTTGGAATAGAGGATTCCAGATTTCAAAATGTTGATATTCTTGTGCAACTTAGTGAAGAATTTGGTACACCAAACTCTTTGGACTTTGATATGCGTGGACTGTTTGACTATATGTGCTACTATGATGCAGTCCTTAGCTTTTCTTTCGACTCTGAGCTTGTGGAAACATATGGAGCGCAGAGCTGCCTAGAAGATGAATTGAGAGCTCATAAAGCTGTTCTTTCTGCCCGGTCCCCATTCTTCCGCAACTTACTACAAAGGCGCATAAGAACAGGGGAAGAAATCACAGACCGAACATTAAGGACTCCAACTAGGATAATTTTAGATGAATCAATCATACCAAAAAAGTATGCAAAAGTTATATTGCATTGTATGTATACAGACATGGTTGACCTGTCCTATGTCTTGCACTGCAGTCCCTCTATTGGGAGTCTGAGTGAAGTTCAGGCTCTAGTAGCAGGAAAGCCCAACATGACAAGAGCTGAAGAAGCTATGGAGTTATATCACATAGCACTGTTCTTGGAATTTAATATGCTTGCGCAAGGTATGCATTTTTATATTTTTATGGAATATAATGTTTGTATTAAATGTTACAAAAACATAGGCTTCCGTCAGCCTACAACATATATAAAACCACTGATTTCAATCTGTCACTCAACTTTATATTCTTATGTTTCTACAGCCTTCCATCTAGCTTAGGAATGCAGGGAGTTAATTGTTAGTAATATGAAAGGTTCTGGTTATTAGTTCTTCATATAAGACAATCTAATCGGTTCCAGTGTAATATTACTTTGCATATTGATTGATTTTTGGCCTTATGTTTTATACTGAGAGCAAGATAGAGAGTGGTGTTCAAAAATAGACAATTGATTTGGAATTGTGCCTCCTTTACTATATTGACCGCATATACTAGGGCTGGTATTGATGCTATAATAATATTTGAGGAGTAGCCTTTATATCTAGGAGGGAAGACAGAAGTTGGGGTTTTACTTACATGTCTAATATTATTATTATTTATTTATTTTTTTTACAGAATTTACTTTAATTTTATTTTTCATTTCTGACCTAGCAATTTAGTAGATAGAACAGGCATCAAATGAGATGCCTTAAATGGCAGCAAGTTCAAATGTTCTAACATTTAGATACATTTTTGAATTTGAAGATGGAAAGTTTTGCAATTCTCAATTTGTATATAATCTTTTTCCTTTTCATACATCTGTCCATATACTGCACATAATGAACAGATTCAGCTACAGATTCCTGACTGCATAAATACATGCAACCATGAACCAAAGGTCATTTAGACCTGTTTTAAAAGCATGAGTTGACAACACTAGTATTTTCTATATCCCTTTTAAAGTACACCTGTTACCTCAAAACTCTAATACTAATTTAGGTTCTACTAATGTAATAAAAGTTTTTTAAAATATATATGTATTTAAAAAAAAATGTACCTTTTATATAGCATTTCACTCTGTCATCTTCCCTGTCAGCTTTACTTTTCTTTCCTGGGTAGAACGGGGCTAAATTATTGACATTATAGCCCCTCCAATCAGATCCCTTAAATCTAAAATCCTTTAAATCCCTTGAACCTAAAAATAAAATGTAACTTTATACAGCATTTCTCTCTGTCATCTTCCCTGTCAGTCTTGACTTTTCTTTTTGGAGTCAGGTTAGGTGGTGCTAAATTACATTATAGCTCCTCCAATCAGATCCCTGCTAGATTGTGGTTTAACTGATCTGATTGGAAGAGCTATAATGTCAATCATCATTTAGCCTAACCCAACCCAACTCCAGACAGAAAAGTTGAGACAACAGGGAAGATGACAGAGAAACGCTGTATAAAGGTACATTTTTTTTTTTTTTTAATGCATATATATTTACAAAAATGTTTATTTAATTACTAGAACTTAAATCAGTATTATAGTTTTGAGGTGTCAGTTACACTTTATGGACTGCAGTATCTGCATCAGCACTATTTATTTTTCTATTCATTAGTTTTTGTGTCTGACTTGGTTAAGGTGTGCTTGTGCATGCTGGATATCTCAGTTGCTTGATACTTTCAAGGTGATTAAACTGGGTCAGAACGCCATAGAGTAACGCTAGCCCTTCAGAATAAGTGTTGCAAGCTACTCTTTGTCTATTTATAGAATGGCTTGAACAAAGAAATGGTGGTTGAAGAAAGGCTCTAAAGGCAGAAATTACTGCAAACTCTTTATTGGGTGAATAATTACACAATTATATTGTAATTATTCACCCAATGAAGAGTTTTCAGTGATTGCTGCCTTTGTAGCCTTTCTTCCACCACCATTTCTTAGTACATAAACAATCATATGAGTGTGAACATGACACCCTTGGAAATGAAAAGGCAAGAACTAGTCTAGTTGCAGCATCTTTTTTTTTTACCACATATGATGGAATGGCTGTTGAGGCCTTGTTTTTGAGATGCAAGGAGATTTTTGAGGCTCCAATCTAGACTGCTTTATTCTTGGAGGCAGCTTCAGTCAGTGGCTTACCATAGGGTGTGTAAGGCTTATTAGTAGTGATTAGGGGTGGGCGATATAGCAAAAAAAAACCAATATCACTATTTTTTTTTTTTTTTTACTTACCCGATAACGATAATGGCTGATAATTGCGTGCTCCTCATCCTCTGCAGCTTGTTCCATCCTGTCAGGGTTGTGTGGAGCTTCCGGGAGGTGGGGATAAAGCAGCCAGCTCAGCGCACTTGCAAAGAAAAGGAGAGAGAGAGAGACTCACCCGCGCAGACGCACTAACAGCCAATAGCTCATTAAGACGAAGTGAATATTCATGAGCATGAATATTCACTTCGTTTTATTGAGCTATCGGCTGTTAGTGCGCCTGCGGGTGAGTCTTTATCTCTTTTTCTTTGTAAGTGGGTTGAGCCAGCTGCTTTATCCCCACGTCCCGGAAGCTCCACAGGCGCCGCACGGTTACCCGATATTGCAGTTTTGCAATATCGGTAAAACACTGTGCGCGATGGTATCATAAACGATACATATCGCACACCCCTAGTAGTGATACAGTTCCATTGGGCTGTATTTTGTTTTCCTTGAGTATAAGTTTCATCAAGTGTTTCTCGATAAGCGTCTCTTAACCTCTCTTCTTCCCCTTTTTTTTTTTTTTTTTTACTGTATGATCAGTTTAACAGTCTTGTACTGAATTTCTAGTCTGCTTATTTTTCCTCAGTCCCTAAGAAGTGTACTCTGAGTATTTGTTGAACAAGTGGCTAAGGGCGAAGGCTGGCTAAAGTTATAAGGATGTCAGCCTCCAGTGACAACTTTGAGGGTACATATTATTAGTGCCATAGGGCTGGTTCATCCTAAGCTGGCATAGTAAACTCTATACATAAGGTATGTTGTTACAAGATTAAATGTATTTCAGGCTATAGTTCTTCTTTAGGCTGGGTTCACACGAGCATATGATGCGCAGCGCATCATACGCTTGTGTGAAAAAAAAAATACGGCTCTATGAAAGCCAATAATACTTACCTAGTTCCGGACACATCAGATTATGATGCACATATGCTGGGTCCAGAATGCTGTGTGTCTCATTTTGGCTGGCATATATACTCCGCACCCAAAATGCAATGCACAGGAAGTTATGTGAACGCCAAGGGAGTGTTCACACTGTTGCTGGTAAGTAAAATAGAAAAATACACTCTGTTTATTTATTTATTTTTTCTCTTCATATGAGCATATGATGCGCTGCGCATCATAAGCTCGTGTGAACCCAGCCTTGAGCTGCTTGCTCATTGTGTAGGCTTTACTGATGATCATTCAGAACAAATGCAATCAGAGGTCAATAAATGAGATTTGATTGCTGAGAATATAAATTAGATGAGCTACTGGCCTATACAGTGGTGCATAAATAAGATAATTCTGCAAGTTTTCATTAAGTATGTCGGTATGCAATTTATACTTAAGCCCTGTGCCTGAATGTCCAAATTTATGAACTTTAGTTAAAAAGCTAAATTACTGCAGTGGTATGGTATTGTACCCCATTATATACTACAATTTACACTGTTTTAACCTTGTCCATTGTTTTGCATTTGTTTTAAGAAACCATCAGGGGTACAAAATTACCATTACTATTTTTTTTTCATGTATTCCCATTTTCACAATGAAAGATTCTGCAAAAACTTGCATTTTTGCCAGCTTCACTTGCTGATAAATGAGTGGCCATCTAGATTAAGGCATAGGCCACTCAACCTTTTTCACACTAGGAGGCTTTTTATTCTTTTTGATGGGCATTAAAGCATCAAACAGGCAGCCTATAAGCCAGCTGGCTTGCAAGTTTATAAGAAAGCATAGAAGTGCTCTGCCTAAAAAGTTAAAGTAAAAAATTCCTAATAATTTGCATTTGTTCATTTAGCCTAAATGGCAGCAACACAATAAACCTACAATCTTTCCCTTTTAATTCACCTGTTTATTTCTGCTTCCTCTGCAGGCATAATTGTACAGTTAAATGATTGTCTTACAGCTCCACACACAGTAGTATTTTAGCTAAGCACCTATACTGAGAAATCTGGTGTGATAGGCACTGGCAATGTTTGAGGGCCATGACAGTGTATGCGTCATTGAAATTCACAGTTTAGTGAACCATGAGACATTCACCAATCAGTTAATCACTGTATGTGATGTGTCATAGTTCTTTAGCATAATAATAAGGATTCAGTATGGCAGCCATGATATAACTGCCTGTGCTAGTATCTAAGATAGCACTACAGCCAAAAGTTACTGATTTGCCACTTTATAATACAGTGGTATAGGCTTTAGTTACTGATTTGCCACTTTATAATACCGTTATGGTTAGGGTAGATTAGTTCTTTAAACCAAATATGTTAGATGTCCCTGCAAGCACCTCTTTGGCTCCACACCAGTTGATTTCCACTACTACACAGATGATTCTGTCTTTTTGAGACAAGTGAAAGTGCCCAGATTGCATTGGACAATCTCGAAGACTATCCTCTCATATGGGATGTGTTTTGCTCCCTTGAAATATAAGGTTCTGTTTCAGAACTGGTATTCAAACCAACCATCCCTGTCTCTAGCTGGAAAGCGACTGGCCTTTGTAGATCTCTTCACCTATCTGGGAAGCAATATCTCGAATGATAGTTCTTTCGAAAAAGGAGGTTTTGAGTATTAAAGGAGAAATTGAGTATTATCTGACAGAATTGCAGGGGTGCCAATACTTTTGGCCAGCACAGTATCTCTTCAGGTTAATGGTCATGTTTATAATGCAACAGTTTGTCCAGTTCTTCTTTATGGCTGTGAGACCTGTGTGAAGTGTGTCGAAGGCTCACGCCGTCTGGAGGCACTTGTCTGCACCAATTAGCGGATTTACCTTGATCACACAGCCAATTTCAGACAGTCTGAGTTGCTATTTGTATAACCTAAGGGTGTTCTTCGGGGAAGACCAGGTATTAAAACTTCTGTTGCTTGATGGTTGAAGGAAGTGATTATTTTTAGACTGCGCTTGTTCCTCCACAGGGAATTGCAGTTAGCTTCTTGTGGACTGTGCTGCACCAGGTGTCTGCTGACCAGTTGTGTAGAGCTGCAACTTGGACTTCGCCTTCCACTTTTATCAAGTCTTATAAAGTGGACTAGTTTTCATCTCGGCAAGCAAGTTTCAGGAGGAAAGTGTTACAGGCTTATAGGGATGGTGTTGTCCGTAATTTGTTTTTATTCCCTTCCTGATAGTTGGACTGCTTTGGTATGTCCCCTTGGTCCTGCCCCCCCAGCAATTAAGAGAAAAGGAGATTTTGTAAAACTTACCATTAACTCTTTCCCTCCATATCTCTTGGGGGACAAAGGTTACCTGCCCTTTAGTTTTTCTGAAATTATCTTGAGATTGTATTAGTGTTTGTTCCTCGTTCTAAGGTTGTTGTACTTAAAATTTCAAATATTTGCTAGCCATACTGGTTATTCTCTTCCTGTACTGGGGGTAAAGCCCAATGGGTAGTGTCCTGCATTCAGTGAGAGGGAGCTTTACCCTTGGCTCTGTGTCCCCCAAGAGATATGGAGAGAGAGAGATTTAATGGTAAGTTTTATAAAATCTCCTTTTCATTGTCTTGTATGCTATTACTTGAAAAATCACAAGTTACAAAAGCCACTTCATGGTCAGTGGTCCTTGGTGTAAAAGAATTTAAGGAAAGCTACTATCACAGTAAATGCATACTAAATATTAAAAATTGTTTGTAGTAAGCGGCACTGCAAAGATGAAAAAAATGTTACCGTGTTTCCCCGATAGTAAGACACCCCCGAATGTAAGACGTAGTGGGGGTTTTAAGGGGGCGGGCTAATGAAAGACACCCCGAAAGTAAGACCTAGTGTGGGATGCTGTCTTACTTTCGGGGAAACACGGTATCTGCTTGGACTGGGTTCTGCTGGTGCTTCTGGGAGGTACCGTAGCTGGCTTGGGTAGTGTTTGCTAGTAAAATACAGAATTGTGGGTTCTGCACAAAAAAATCTTTTTAAATATGAATGAAACAATGTGTGCGTTCTTCCCACAAAGAAATTGTGTGTAAAAAAAAAAAAAAAAAAAAAAAAAAAAATCTTACTGCCCCTCGTTACATCATTATTATATAGGTGGGTGTACATAGAACATTTTATTTTTGCAAATATAGGCATGCTAGCAGGTAGTAGCACTATATAAGTGGAAAAGGAGTTTAATAATTTGAAATCGGTAAAATCTCCATTGAAATGAAATCTTAGAAGGTTTGTTCAGTGTCTTTCTTTTTACATCACTTAGGCTGTGAAGATATTATTGCAGAGAGCATCTCTTTGGATACCTTAATCACCATCCTGAAATGGAGCTCCCAACCTTATGGATCGAATTGGGTACACAGACAAGCATTACATTTCCTCTGTGAGGAATTCAGCCAGGTCATGATTTCGGATGTTTTCTATGAACTGTGCAAAGACCACTTGCTCAGTGTAATCCAGTCTGACTACCTTCAGGTATTTTTAATTGAAATATTAAACATATGTCTTACAGTTTGTGCGTTGATTTTGTATATTATTTTTATGCATATCTTTTTTTAAAGTAGAATTAAAATCTTCTTATAAATTACACAATAATCCCACAATCTTTCCCATCTAAGCCACTTACTATTTATGATTCTTCTGCATGCATTGTTTCACAAATACATGGCAGACTTTGTAGCATTTCAACTCAACCCCCTGCTGAGTTGTTGTCCAGTGTATTAAGGGAGATTGACTTCCTTGCAGCTATTACATAACATGGAAAAGCCTTAAGTAAACTTTTTGAATTTAATGTTTGCTCATATATAAATAGCAATTAGTATATGGCTACTTGTAATATAAACAACACTTGTCTATATACTTTCATCCTATTTATCACTTTAGTTCTTTGCATGCTCAAGCCTTTGCCTCAAAGAATCTTGAAGTTTATGTAGTAATAGCAGAAATAGTAAATTAAACATTAATAGCAATATATTGGAAACATTTTATTGCATAAACATTGAAATTACAGTTTTTATTATTTTTTTGCTAAATATGTAAATGCATTAACTATTTTTGTCGTGTTTCCTTTTAAGGCAAGTGAGCAAGATATACTTAAGTATCTTATTAAATGGGGAGAATATCAGTTAATGAAAAGGATAGCAGACCGAGGTAAGTATTTGTTTACATTCTGTTAGAAAATAAGCAAAGTCTGTCCTTTTTGATCCAGCCACAGCTGCTAATAGCATATTTCTCCATTCTTTCAGAGCCTAACTTACTGAGTGGTACAGCTCACAGTGTGAATAAACGAGGTGTAAAAAGGCGAGACCTAGATATTGAGGAGTTGAGAGAGATTTTATCTCCTCTCTTACCTTTTGTTCGTATTGAACACATTTTACCTATGAACAGTGACATATTAAGTGACCCCGTGAGTGCCCAGTTTTCTATCCTATTTCAATCAAAATAAATGCTTTCTTCCTGTTCATCCATTCCTACATTTGGCATCAGATGTGGAAAGTGCTTTATTTTGAGACATTTGCAAACTTTTTGGTTTTCACTTTCACTTTCTTTTAGTTTTCACTTACTACATTTGCATCTGAACCAAACAACCTCCCCTCAGTACAAAATGTGTTCTATCACTTAGCTACAATTATACATTTTTAAATATTTATTTATTGCCATTTCAGATGAAACGAGGACTAATAAGTACCCCTCCTTCAGATATGTTACCAACTTCTGAAGGTGGAAAATCCAATTCTTGGTTGCGGCAAAAGAACGCAGGGATCTATGTCCGTCCTAGATTGTTTTCTCCATATGTAGAAGAGGCCAAGGTAATTGACTTAATTTTTTTCTTTTAAATATGCTTTGATTGTCTAAAAATGTCAGACTATTTAGTACTGTGCTGCCTCAGTAGTAGTTTAAAATGTAAAAAAAGTATGAAAAATATAAGCAATTGTTAAATATATATTCAGTTGGGCCTAGGTTGTGTATGGATGACTGATTTATTAAGGTTATCACAAAAATAGTCTTACATATTACATTGCCTTGGAATGTCTTATTATTGGGAGTATGGTTTTATTCAATATTCACATTTATTTCCATTTTTTTTTCCTTTAAGTCTGTACTTGATGAGATGATGGTAGAACAAACGGACCTTGTTCGTTTGCGAATGGTTCGGATGTCCAATGTCCCAGACACACTCTACATGGTGAACAATGCTGTACCACAGTGCTGTCACATGATGATAAACCACCAGCAAATAAGCAACAGCCAGACCAATCCCCCTACTGTGGTAGCAAATGAAATACCTGGTATGTATGCAATTTCCTGTTCCTAAGCAGATGTAAAGGTGTACAATCAAATAACCCATGTATTGCTCTTTTTTTATTGTTGTACTGGCCAATGTTTATTTAAAAAGTCATTTAAGCAATGTGGAAAGGGTAGCCAATAATGCAGAGCTTGCTGGAAAACCATTTTGTGACCATGGCATGTTTTGACTACGCAGGGCCTTTTATCAAGATGGAGTGCTATTCATGCTAAACTAACCTATGAAATTTGCATTCAGACTTTTTGTCCTTGGGAAGCTGCTCAATTTTGTGGAGTTAAGTGTGTTTATAGTATGTTTGCGTAAAGGACAGTGGTGTAATACTACTTGTTTCAGAAAGAGGAGGTGGTTGATCAGATAAAATGTCAGCAGATGCAACATTGTATAGGTGTGTGGTTGCAGAAGGGTAATTTTTTTATTAATGTGGTATATAGCAGAATAGAAGCCAAAAATGTTTTTCTGGGAAAATTCCCAATTGCTCTATTTTTATTATATGGACCCATCCTAAAACAGATGCATGGAGAAAAAATGCTGATTAAAATGTCCTTCATGACTAAAGGACGCTTGAAAAAATGTTATAAATAACTACGCCAGTATTGTCAGAGTAGAATGTGATGGATGTAAAGGAATTATAAGTAAATGAACGCTAATCAGGGAGCACCCCAGTAACTGTTGTTGATTCTGTTATATGAGGAAATCTTCATGCAGGTGGAGGTTAACATTGGACTTTTTATGGGGAGTGAGGCTGGTTTACTTTTTCGGATTGAATGCATTGCTTTACTGTTCAATAAAATTTGCTACACAAAGCAAAGGAGGTGAAGTAAATATTCAAGTAAGAGGTGCATAAGTACACAACTTTTATGAAACTTGCACTGTTTACTCAGCTTATTGAATTTGCTGGGTGCACCTCACTATTGTTATAGAAATATTGGAGCTGATTTTTGCTTAATTTCCAGCTACAACATCAAAAATTTTGTTGTAGTTGCATTTTTATTGCAGTTTTTTTATCTGTTTAAGGAGAATTATTGTGAGAAACTTACCTGACAGGTTTAGCAGCAGTACACTTGGGGCAAAATATAATAAAGTTGAAAACGATTTCTTCTTTACTTTTTCGCTTTCGACCTTTTCACCCCCATTTTCTGCCCATTTTTGGCTAAAAAAAAATTAATGTTAGGCTTTAGTAAATTTTGCATTGTGTAGTGCTGCTAAAACCGTTTTCATCTCGTGATCCACAGCCCAGGATTGTAAGGTAAAAACTGCAGGCTGCCTCTCACTTCCGCCACCTGTATTTGACTTGTAATTTCATTTAGCACCAGCCCATCTGGTGATTGGCTGAAAGGGCAGATCACTTTTTTGTTCTGTCCGTGAGCATTATGGCCAGTTCAGCAAACTGAGCCAGGGGGGCGGGTAGTAAGTGATGCTACAAGTCACAAACAAGGAGCAGAGGCAGTGGTTTAAGCTGTTTTAGCAGCAGTACACTAAGTGTAATCACTAAGTGTACTGCTGCTAAAACAGTCAGGTAAGTTTAGTTTCTCACCATAGTTATCCTTTATAAAACGATCTTTCAATACTATCCTTTTTACAGTATAATACATTATAGTTCCAGTGAGTCCACTGTTTTACTGATGTGGATGTTAGTGGGGCCTTTTGTTTACTAATATAAAATGCCTTGTTTGCAAAAGAACTTAAAATGACAAGCCACTCAATGTCTTACCTTTGTGGTGAAATTATGTACTTCTCTATATTCAAATAATTTTCAGTTCCGCAACTTCGTGTTGTGAAAGAAATGATAAGGAGGCTCCAGGAACTCCGCCACACTGAGCAGGTTCAGCGAGCATATGCCTTAAATTGTGGAGAAGGAGCAACTGTCAGTTATGAGATTCAAATCAGAGTTTTGAGAGAATTTGGTCTTTCAGATGCAGCAGCAGAGTTATTGCAGGTAATCATTAGGGCTGACAACAAATGTATTGTTAAGAATAAGTATCTCTAAAGCAAACAAACTGAAAACGTGACTTTAATATATATAATTAACAAACACCCTAAAACTACTTTAATGTATTTGTGAAGTATAACATCTACCCAAATACCTAACCCACACAGTTTTTACTGTTTATTTTGCGTACTATTTGTAGATTTGAAAACAATAAATGTAGTATTTGTTTGGTAATGTTAGTGAATTATCCGTTATGTTTAATCCAGTCTTTATTATTCTCTTGTAATATAATATATGTATACTTATTGTCAATTATTCTCTAGAATCCTCACAAGTTTTTTCCTGATGAGCGATTTGGTGATGAAAGCCCTCTTCTGACTGTGCGCCAGCCTGGAAGGTGCCGAATAAACAGTACACCTGCTGCTGAAACAATGTTTACTGACATTGACCCTTATGTGGCCTTTCATCCACCATTGCCCCCCCCACCACCCCCTTATCAGCCACCAGCTACTCCTATGCACAATCAGTTCAAATCTGGCTGGAAGCATCGAGTACCAAGCCAGCATCCTTCTCGCTCTTTTTCTTACCCTTGCAACCATTCACTGTTTCACTCCAGGACTATTCCAAAAACCACACCACCCACATATTTACCTGGATCAAAAGTAGTACCTCCTGATTGCACGAGCAATACTGGACTTGGGCGCCAAACAGTGGCAGCGGCTGCAGCAGCTATGGCAGCAGAACAGCAGCTGGTAAGTTGTGTTTACCTTGTTTGCTAAATGAATTCTGCAGTCTGTAAGTAGGGTTTATATTCTTATCTCTTAAAGGAGAACTGAATGCTTGTTTATACTATGGGTGATTCTTAAAGGAGAACTATGAGCTTGCTTCATCCATGCGTGATTAGAAAGAGGGGAGGGTTGCTACTTACCAATACAAGTGCTAAGCTCCAGCACTGGCCCTGATTTCTTCTTTACTACTGAAATCATCTTCTCTTGACAGCCATTGTGGTCCTCTCTACTTTCAGTTCCTGTCTGTTTCACTGAAAAGAGCATGCACAGTAGAAAAAAATCTAACGTGTTTGCTCTTTTGAGCAAAACAGACAAGAACCGGAAAAAGAGAGGACCATGGTGGCAGTCGAGAAGATGATTTCAGCATTGCAGAAGAGATCAGGAACAGCACTTGAGATTAACACTGCAATTGGTATGTTGTAACCTCCCCACCCCCTTCTTAATCACTCCTAAACAAAACAAGCTCATAGTTCTCTTTTAAAGGGTATGAAAAGTTTGTGTAAAAACGATTTTGGGATAAGTACTTTGACTCTTGTTTAAACAGTCCTTTCTCACAGCCATTCTGTGTACAGACTCTTCCTGTGCAGTGCCTATAAGCTCTGCCCTCTAGTGACATCACTCACCATACAGAAAGCCGCTCGTGTGGAGAAAACCCCCTCCCCCTCTCCTTGGCTAAAAAGCCTGTTCCTAACCCTGAGTATGCACAGATAAGAGCTGTCCAACTGCCTGTGTGGTTGGCTGTGGAGAGAGGTGTCAGGGAGAGGAGGGGGTGTGGCTACATGCTTGTACTTCGGCTTCAGCATTCAACACTTAAATGAAACTGAAGTGAAATACAACAATCTAAAAAATAATGTTCATCATTGCTTTTACTTGATGTTTTCATTATAATGATGAAGAATGACATGAAACACTTTCTTAAAAAAAAAAAGATTAAATGATTATTTTGTGCTAAGATGACAGCCACATATTGATAACATTGTTGAAAAGTAAGAAGTTAATAAAACAATATTCAGGAATGTATTCTTGGTGTCACTAAATGAGCAATGGCACAAAGTTCAAGAATGCTCCCATGCAACTGATAAGACATACAAGACAATCCCAAATGTGTTAGAAAAAGTCTAAATTCATCTATTTATTCATACAAAATATTTAGGGACTGAAATACAGGGAAATTCGCTGGAAGGGCTTACCTCTGAAGAAATTCTTCTACTCAAAAGGGATCACCTGTCACTCCCCCATCATGCACACGGCTACTCAAAGGGCAGGGCAGAGTGATATAGCAAGCATGAGGAAGTGTGCACAGGTTCAAGCTGGATGTGGATCACAAGCAAGTTGCTTCCAGCGGATGTAGTGTATGGAAGACTATAGAGTACTAAAATAAAACCACATTCTAGATACTAAGTTGATTCCAGGTTTTTACCAGAACTCACAAGGATTAGAGTTTACAAATACTTTTGTAGTATGGAACAGTAGTACAGGCTATTGAATGACCGATTGTTAAATCACATTTTACATGTCAGCCAAAACACATAATCAAAGAGGTAACATGCATTTTATTTTAATATATTCTGATGACTAGGTATAAACATGAACGAAGATAATTTGTCTTGGATCTTTGTTTTTATTTATTTTTTGATTTGAGGAATTTATACTGCAGTGAATAAAATGCATCAAAACCTTTGTAAATACAAAGGAATCTACAGGAATTTGTCTCATTAGAAATGTTTGTTTTTTTTCTGTTGGTCTAAGAATTTACAGTTAATATGTAATTTTTAATGTTTTTTTGTTTTGTTTTTTTCCCTTATCCAGTGTGGTGAGCCAGTTTTGAATGAATTTATGCCTGACATAGCAATGGGAGTGTCTGCAATGACATTAAAAGAGAGACGGCTGCCCGAACTTACCATTGACACACAGCGTAGCCAGCAAGTGTCGGAAATTATTCCTGGCCCTCCTCCACACCTTTCGTGCATTTCAAGCAGACATTTGCACAGTTCAAGAAAGAAACAAAGTATAGAGCAAAAACTGGAGGCACGGGAGAGCCAAACTGAGTATCCAGACTTCTATGACTTTTCAAATTCGGCATGCAGGCCATCTACCCCAGTACCTAGTAGACATTCTCCTTTACCCTCCCAGGGTATATATTTTGGTCCTGATTTGTACAGCCACAATAAGCCCTCATCTAATAGCTTGAAATCTGCTTATTTATCAAGTCAGATTTCCCCTAAGAAGCAAGAGGATTCCCGAAGAGAATATATGTTTTCCCAAGACAGTCATTCACACAGACAAAAAAATGAACCATTGCACCTTGATGTCTTAGAACAACCTCCTCAACGATTAGATTTGGCTTTAGCTGCCCAAGAAAATGCAAACCATGTTCCTCATCATGCAAGGGGCAGAACGAAAATAGAAACTGATCTAACATATGGCTTGACCTCAAACAGACCTTTACATTCTGCCTATGGCTCTGATTTACAGGATGAACGGTCCTTTAGAAGAATCATTGACAGTGATTTAATGGATCATGGTGCACAAAGGAACATGGACATTGAAAGGGAGGATGCAATAGGCAGAGAGAGAAGGTCTCCAAACAAACCAGACTTCCTCTACAAAAAATCCGCTCTCTAGAAATCACCTCTTGACATCTCTGTGCCTAAAACTTTTAGAATACAAAGATTTGGCCTGAGCTGTGTCGTCCTATGTTTTTGCTAGGAGAGATGACCGATATGTTTTCCTTCAGTTTGTTTTGTTTCAGATGTAAATGCTTTTAGTATTTGCATGCTTCTCAGTTCTACCAGTTCTGCATCTGGTGATAATTCCTTTTCTTTGGCATTTTGTGGAGTGTTTCTTTTATTCCTTCTTTTGGAAATTAGCACCTTGAGCTTTTTTGCAGTTATATTTTGCACCTGTTTCCTTTTTAAAAAATGTTTTGTAGTGCTGAAATTTTTAACAATGTTTAACTTCTGTATTTTATTTCCTCCTTATCTTGCTTTTTCATTATTCTAAAGATTAATACCATGTTTAAAAAAAGGGGATTGTATCATCAAGTGTAACGTTTGTTGAGATCTAGTAACATTTAGCAATTTAACAGGAGTTTGCATTTACTAGTTTAGGCTGCGCTAAAATATTGGAACAATCTGTTAATAGACCTCAGCAGCCTTTGCGTTTGTTGATGCATTAACTCCAAAGAGATATATACTGTATGTTTGTATATGTATGTACATATACATTTTTTATGGGGTAAAGGGTTGCCTTTGTTTTTAAATTAATCCAAAGAAAGATAACAGCAAGTTTTAAATATTTGAAGTCACTTTTTATGTCAGGTTAATGGTTGATTTTTGTATGTACAATCTTGTGCATCCTGTCTATTCATTTGATTCTGGTCTTACATTGACCCAGTGAGTGCAAGGTGTATTCTCTCCTTTCACAGAAAGAGCTAAGATTTTTTTTTTAATGTGGAAATTGAAAAGAATCTATTTTTCCAGCTAAGGCACTAAATATAAATTCATTCCTTTTAAAAACAGAAAGTGGTCACCCTTGTACAAATGTTATAAAACTAAGCGGTGCGCTTCATAAAATAAAACCTTTACATTAAAGGATAACTAAAGCAGTTTATATAAAAGGAGTCAGGGGAAGATATATAAACTTACATGTATGTATTTTGCCCCCTGTTGTCATCTTCTAGATCCAGCAGCTCTTTATTCTTTCAATCCCAGAGTCACAATCCAGTCACACTCTTTCCTTCACCACCAGTGCATGCAATCTAAGAAGCTGTATTAGGTCCCAGTTCTGCTACTGCACATGAGAATAGAAAAGGTAGGAGCTGTATTTGGATCACGGTGCCATTATTGGCAGAAGGAAAAACAGCTGTATGAAAAATGAGGTGGTTGCAGGGGACAAAACATATTGGTTAGTTTATTTATCATCTTCCATCACCTTTTTATGCAAACTGCATAAAGTTATTTAACTGTAGGCTTCCACATTGTACAATTTGGAGTCTTGTGTACTTTTTGTTTCTCGTGTATTAAATGGTAAATGAGCATATTTGTCATTAGTTGGGTGATTATTATTGGGCTTCAGACTTCCTAATCAAATTTTCAAATCACCATTTGCAGTTTGTTTTTTTTTCTTTCTTTCATTGCTGGCAGTTTTTCCTTGGGCTTTGTAATGGTGAAATCAACTTTTCAAATAGTTTACCATCTGAAAAAAAACAACTGAATTTATAGGTGATATCTTGCTTAATCCAGTGTACTGCTTGCACTTGATCTTTTAAAATTTTCTTCTCTAATAGACAAGTGTGATTGTATATACTTTGTGCATACATGTACAGATGTGTGTGTAGTATGTATGTGTAAAATATACACATATATAATATAGTATGTATAATATATACATACTCCCACTCACTAATGCCAAGGATTCAGCCAGGATGCTGCTATTACCCAGGAAATAAAGTGTAAACTATGCCTAAATGTACATGTAATTCTCATTCAGTTTGTTGCTGTTACTACAATTTGTTTTGGTATTTTCATAGAAGGGACAATTTGACCTACCTCCAATAATTTTAGCTTTTCTTTCTTTTCACCAGCAAAAAAAGTTTAAGGTATTTTTTTTTTTCTCATTTGTGTTTAACAAACTTGTGTACCTGGTTATGTGTTAACTTCTCTCATTTGTCTGTAATTTGTGCTTAACAATCCAGAAAACAAGAAGTTAGGATTCTTTTCACCAAAGAGTCTTTAATCAGTTTTGAAATTATTATGGGAGTTAACCCCTACAACTTTTGAATTCTAGAGACGCTGACAGTTTGCAGAGTGTGTTCTCCACGGTCAGGCTCGTGTTTTTGTGCTAGGAACACCTGAAAAAGAAAATTGCTATTTGCTGTTGCAGTTATTTCTATTCAACACTTGTAAAAATGTAATCTTAGTAGGATTTCTGATTTGTTTGTTTGTATCATCTCTTTCTGCTAGTTGCAGTCATTTTGGGCTTTCTGGGGCACTTCATGAATATGTATTTAATGTTTCATTGAAAAGAACAGGAAAAGGTGGAGGTTTATTTACTTAACATATAAAAGAATGTTGTTGCCACAAGAAAGAGAAAAACTCAAAGTATCAAAAATCAGGAATTGACTTCAAAGATACCATTGTTTTACACACCTCTTTTGCCAGTCCAAATTGGATTTGTCTTTCTAGTCTTTCAGGAGTTGGTTGTACTCTCATACATTGTACAGAGCAATTAATAATGTTTGCAGTACAAAACCATTGCTGTCTTTTCTACTTATAGGTGAACCCTTTTTTATTATTTCCTCTGGTCAAACTTTTGCTTCTAATTTTCTTTTATTCTCTCTTGCCAGATGTAATTTTAGTGCACTACATGATTAAACAGTTTGGTTTTAACAAAATATACCTCAATGTTGCCTATGCTTTTTAAACCCACTTTGTGTGTCTTTGGAAGTTGTATCTGTGCCAGGCAGTTAGATAGTCATCTGCTATGATTATGGGATCTTTCAATTTCTAGCTGATATATTGCAATATTACAGTAGCAATTTTATAAGAGGTATTTTTTTATTGCACTTTTAGAGTGATGAGCAAAAAGACAAATGCAGAAATTTTTTTTTTTATTGACACACTATATGTTTTTGAAATTTGTGGGAATAACGGTGGCAGTAATGCTCTCTAAATTTTAAGTTTAGGTAATACCTTGCAAATTTTGTTCTGTGTCCAACGTTTTAATAGACATATTTTCTATATATAGATGTTCTTTCTTTCTTTATCAGGACCAGTTTGAGAGCTGTGTATTCTTCAGCATTTGAACTTTGAATTCCTTATGTCACTATTGTTCAACACTATGGGTGAAATGTAATAATATCAATTCAATCAATTCAATATTGAATACATTTTACCAATATCGAATTTATGGATATTTTCGATTTTATTAAATTTCGCCTATATGTATTCCTGTCTTGCTTTCCTTAATGACAAGTGATCAGATCCCAGTGATTTAACTGTCAAACTAATTAGAAGGGCGAAGACAGTTGGAAAGGTTTTGTAGCTTTATGATCAGGGTAGTATGGATGTTAAGGTAACATTGATATTGTAAGAATATTAAAGTAACCAGTGACTGAGCTCTTCTGAAATTAGACAAAATGCATTAAATGCAGTACTTTTGCATGTATGTATTGTAATAATTTTATTTTCAGTAATTGCATCCTGAATAATCTTGCCTAGGCAAGTTATAAAGTAAAAATTAAATATTGTGAAATATGCAGTATATACTTTTATGAGCATCGTGTGTTTTTGCACCTATAGCTCTACAAAGTCTATCCATAATGTATAAAATGAGAACCAGCAGCCATTGAAGCAGCCAGTTACACTGAATAAATTCACCTGGGATATTAATGAGACCTCAGTCTGATAAAATATTATGGGATATGTCTAATGTTTGTAATGGAGTAAATTTGTTCAAGGAAAAGTATTGATTTTCAACTGCTATGTTTTTATTGACATAGCTGCAGTTTCCATTTTTTGATAAAACTAAAATATATATTAAAATTCAGTCAGAGAATTAAAAGTATATTTCTAAGGAAGATCTGTTTTTTCCTGTTTGTTCCAAATTGTAGGTCCCTAAGTGTGGTTTAAATTGCTTATTTATTGCAGATCAACTCTGTAAAGAACACCACAAGACTATTTGCATTTATATTTTATTTTAATAAATAAATGCATTGTGAGCAGATATACAGACCTGTTTGAACTTGGGTGCTTTTTCCCCCCCTCATTATGCATTGCTGAACCTTCTTTGTCTTCTTAATAAATTCCATCTGAGGTGCTAATATTTCTGAGTTGCCTTCGATAAACCTCTTGTGAGGTAACTTTTAAGGGCTCCAGTCAGTAAATACACTTTTATTTTGCTATGGTCTTTAATGTTTTGCAATTGCAGAATAGTTGCTGTTCTTCAAGGTAGAAGCAATTTCTTGTCAGTGGTAATCAATGATTGTAATTTTATAGTGGAGTCTTGTTTTTTTATATAATGCATTCTAGACTATATAAAATATTGTGGTATTTAACTTTGAAAGGGGCAGGCTATGATTTCTTTTAAAAAGTGGTAATGTTTTTGTATGCAAATGTTAGTTTGGAATGTAGGCATTTGTGCAAATTCCCCAGATTCACACAATTAAACTTCCTTTCAAAAAGTTTGTGTTGCATGTGCATGTAATCACTGCATGATATGGAAATATAGATGAAACTAATGACAATCTGGGCCCTTTTGACAATCATATTGGCACTTTGCTACTTTTTTGAAGTGTCTAAAGGTTTTTGAAATTTTGCTTGCGGTATCACGTTTCTTCAAATCTCATTTTGATGTATGTACTGCATAATCGCTTTATTCTTTGCAGTTTCAGTGCTAGGGTTCCACAACCCTGCAACTGTAGAACCAAGACCAAATTTATTATTTATTCATTATGATGTGCTCTCATAACAATTTTTTTTTTTTTTTGAAGGAAATGTGCAGTTATACCACAGATAGTCCCTTACCTGTACTTGCACAATCCACGAGCCTTCAGTTCTTTTCTGCACTATGTTTGTTGTAGTCATTACAAACAAAATATTACCACTTGATTTCTAAATACATAACTATAGAGAAATGCATGCCATGTTGAAGCTTTAGTTTATGGAAAAGAAAGAGGATACCAAAATGCTAAAAAATGCCTAAAGATAATAGTATTTGGTCTTTTTTTTTTTTCAGTAAAAATATATGCAATTTCATGCAATGTCAAGGATTCTACATAGGTAGTTTTTATGCATGGCCATGGTTTAGAAAATATTTTTGGTCTTGTGCTTACATTAGCAACCCTTGATGCTCCAATTAGTTTTGTTTTTTTTGTTTTTTGTAATGCAGTTTTACAATGGAGTGAAAAACATATGGGTATACATGGCATGATAGGCCATCAGGTTGGTGCTTGCTGTTCTCTAGCTAAAACTTTAGTGGCAGGTTTAATAGGTGGCCAAGCTGAACTGCAGAGTAGGAATTTTGTTTCGTGAAAATAATGTGCTATATGTTGGGCAGCGTTTCAGCAAATATGTTCAGCAATCATAGTTAAGTGTGTGTAGGTTTCTGTATCATGCCACAAGTAAAATGTCATTTTCAGACGTTCATATGCCAAATATATGCATTATGCACATTTTACCTCCTTTTATAGCCTTTGTATTTTGTCTTAAGGACAATTGTTGCATTCAGCTTCTGTAAGGTGTTTTTTTACAGGTTTTACCTCTCCCTAAGTAACAATCAATCCTCATCATCTTCTAAAAGCCTTGTGTTTCTTTGGTTGTATGAAAGATGTGCTCTGTAATAAGAAATGTAACTATACAAAACTAAATGAATGTGCCACAGGAAGACGATACAATGCAAACAGTATTTTGCAAATGCATTCCCTTTATTAGGTGCACACTGCAATGAAAAATGATTACAAATTTGGGGTCATAATATCTGAGCATTTTAAAATGGTCATCCTGGCTTATAGTTGAGCTATATTTGTATTGTGCATGTAGCTACGCATTTAAAAAAGATTTGATAAAGCTTAAAGGGTTTCTTTTACTAAACATGTTTAGTATAAAGCAGTATATACTCTTGGGTGGAAAATGTATTTTACCTCACCAAATTAATTTTATTAGCTTGCATTTTATTAGCTTGCAAATAACTGCCATATTTAATTTAAAAATAAATCCTTGCTTTGCTTTGTAGTTTGATTTGTAAATGAACACTCTTGAAGGGTTTATTGACTAAAGTGAGAATTCGACTGCCGAATTTCCATAGCAAATCCGTGACCACGACAATTTTCCCATTGTAAAGTCACAACAATATTCTCATTGTAAGGCTGCGACTTTAGCAGTTTATTGCGACTGTCTTTAGATGGCGAATTCACACCTTTGCACAACAACTTGGACTTTATCCAATAACCCCCTCAATCAGAGCAAATGTATCTCAAAATTTTTCATCTCAATGGCTTTAGTTTTACAGATTGTTTACAGCACTCACTGTTGGCTGGAAAGTCCTGATTAGATTATAATGGGAAGTTTCCAATGCAAATGTATAATTGCTCTACTGTTTCATTGTTGGCGTAAGCGATGATTTGAAATCTTCCAAATTTGTTCTAATGTTTCTAAATACATTCCACCGGTAATGTGGCATATTTTTTCTGTTTCCTTGAGCAAGCAAACTCCATCCAGTCATGTTTAAGTTGCATTTAAATAATACTGTACATAAGGCTCAAGCCCCGCAGCCCTCAAAAGTGAATATTGCTACGGTAATTAACATAAATGATAGTTTTTCAGAAGTACACATATAAAACATGAGGCATTTTCCTTTTTGGGTATTGCTGTTTTGTTTTGTTTTTTCATAATACTTCCATAATAATATTTTGCATAATACCCCCAGTCCCTCAATGTGTTGGATCGAATAAGTACAAACCCCAAAATCAGAAAAGTTGGCACGTTGTGTAAATCGTAAATAAAAAC
>WMED01003132.1:3054-16530 GCA_019650415.1 Pipa parva
GTGCTGACTCCGGAGCAGCCAGGCTGGATGTGTTAGTGCTGACTCAGGAGCAGCCAGGCTGGATGTGTTAGTGCTGACTCCGGAGCAGCCTGGCTGGATGTGTTAGCGCTGACTCCCGAGCAGTCTGGCTGGATGTGTTAGCGCTGACTCCGGAGCAGCCAGGCTGGATGTGTTAGTGCTGCCCCTGGAGCAGCCTGGCTGGATGTGTTAGTGCTGCCCCTGGAGCAGCGTGGCTGTGTTAGGTTTAGTGCTGTCTCCGGAGCAGTCTGGCTGGATGTGTTAGTGCTGACTCCGGAGCAGTTTGGCTGGATGTGTTAGTGCTGCCTCCGGAGCAGTCTGGCTGGATGTGTTAGTGCTGAATCTGGAGCAGTACCGGCAAATATTTTTTTTACAAAAAAAACACAGCCTACCACATAGGGTGTTTATTCATAAACATGCCCAACAGCACATGATAGTAAACGGTGAGGGAATGCGCTGGCAGTGGCCATTTTTGTTGTGGATTACGCTGATGGGTGATCTGAAAAGAATGGGGTATGTGTTATACACAGTGAGACCTCCCGTACTCATCTGCTTAGCAACACCCCTGAAAGCCCTTATAAAAGATAAGACAAATCAGTACATCCCCACCCACTGGAAGGACATCAGAACACCATTCCTGTCTTCATCGTTATAGTTTTTCGTTAAAGTAAACGTTTTTGTTTTTTGGTCCCCAGAATTTTGAGGTTCCCTTTATTTTTAACATCTGTTATCTCTCTGTTGTTGCTCTGACTGTCACCATAGATAAGACATACTTCAAAAAAAAAAACCAAAAACCTAGGTACCTTGACCCTTCTGCATTACAACATTCAACAGAAATCTGTTGTGTCATGCCAGTTTTCAGTCGAACCTGTTTTAAGCAATTTTACATACCTGGCAGCGTTCACTGGGTTTGGTAGTCACAGATAATCAGCTGCAGCAGTACTCTGTTGCCCTCTGCTGGATAGTTGCTACAGTGATCTGGCCTATAGCTCTTTAAAGGATGACCCAAACGCTTCCTATCATCTCATTTACCATTTACTCTGAACATTTCCATTTCATTCTTCATTCAGGGAAACAATACATTACTGTACAGCTTGTGTGTCTGCATTGTATATATGTTCTAGTGCCATTAGTACCAAGAATTTTAGCAGGGGGTGTTATTGAACTTTATTATTGTTGCTTCATGTTGCTTCACGCATTTGCTTTCCTTATCCACTACATTTCCAAACCTACAGTCAAATATATTATTCAGTCATTTCTCTAGGTAACTCTAGGGCATAAGTCAAAGGAGATAAAACTGTGTGTCACCATCCAGTGTGGTCAGTACAGCAAAATAAACTATTGCTTTGGTGAAAAATAGCATGTACTGTATTGACAGAAGACTATGTACACAATGGAGTTTTAGTATATTTTTACACGCACTTTCTGGTGACACACTGAAACAAATGACAGAAAAATTTTTGCCCCATATTCCTAATGAGTCTGTGCACACACAGATGTGCATTTGTATGTGCATTAGTATGGCTAAGCCTATAAATAAAATGTATCATGCTTTGATGTATAGGTGCAGACCCAATAGAAACAAGGGGCATAGTTTTTCCTATGTGGTCACCATAATTTGACTGCTCAGAAATGCAGTACATATAAATGTCTATTGAAACCAAGGCCCGGATTGGTGGTACACAGCATAGGCAGCTGCCTATGTTGCTGGGAGGGGAGAATGCTTTTCTGCTGGCTGCCCCCTCCCTTTCTTATCCCCAACTCTCCTCTTCTGTAGCACTATTAGCTCTGCAGCACTATTTTATTTCCCCCCTCATTCCTATAGCCCAGGGGACGGTAATATTTGCACAGGAGGGACCCATTTCGATTCCTCCTCGTCCAGGGAAAAATTTTTGAGGAGCCGCAAAGGGGGATGAGCACATGCCTCATGACCTGCTGAAGTTCTATCAGAAGAAGCGCAGAGGTCATGGTAGAGGCAAGGGAGATGCGCTCAGAGCCACAACAAAGCAGCTGAAGAGCCACATGCGGCTCTGGAGTAGCAGTTTTCAGACCCATACAGTTCTGCTCACAGGAAGTGAAATCAGTAGAAGGGAACACCAGGGAGAACTGGGGCTGGGGAAGAGAGCACCAGGGAGAACTGGGGCTGGGGAAGGGAGCACCAGGGAGAACTGGGGCTGGGGCAGAGAGCACCAGGGAGAACTGGGGCTTGGGAAGAGAGCACCAGGGAGAACTGGGGCTGGGGAGGGGAGCACTAGGGAGAACTGGGGCTGGGGAAGGGAGAACCAGGGTGAACTGGGGCTGGGGAAGGGAGGACCAGGGAGAACTTTGGCAGGGGAAGGGAGGGCATGTCCAGCAGGACCTCTTTAATAGATATAAAATGGGGATGATACAAGGATTTATGAGCACAGGGCACCATGAAACCTTGTCCTGGCTCTGATTGAAACACTATTGTGTACAGTATAAGCCCTAACAACAAGCTGAAGGGAGGCAATAACACAGGTGTGAATATGTTCCAGTACAGCCTTGCACACTGTGTTTTCCATAGGTGTCCCTCTTTAAATTGGAATGTTGGGAGGTATGCCTTTTGCTTTGTGATTGTGATGAAAAATGATGCAAAACTGGTCATTTGTTGTATTAAAAACAAGGATAACAAAAAATCCCATAAAAAAGCACATTGTGTTGAGAATCTGAAACTACTGCATGAGTTTATGACATGCTGCTGTAAGCTATGTAATGTCAAGAAAGGGAAAATAAATGTGTTGTTTTATTTGACTTTTTTTAACAAATGTGCACAGTGCATCAGTTGACTTCTATTGCAATAGGATGCAAATCTCACATAATCCCAGTTTATTAACACAATAACTATCCCCTTATCAGGAATGTTCATGCTTTTTGCAATTAATTTCCCTTTGCAGATGTATTCATTTCCATATTAATCGTTCCCTTTAATGTTTTGTTTCTCCCCTGGGGTGAAGAGGTTGGAATTATTTGCAATGGAACATTTCTCAACTTCAATCAAATAAATAAACCATCCGTATGTTTACTATCCAGCCACACAAATCTGTACAATAATATTGATTCTGGCAGCTATCCCAAGGAATTTAACAGCTTATTTGTTCATTGGTCAATTCGGTAACTTGTGACCAATCACAAGTTAGCTTTTACTCATCATTGACATTAATAACTAATGCAAACCTTAGATTGGATGCTATATGTTACAGCACTGCGTCAGATTCTGCCCATGTTACTGAGTAATACCCATAAGGCAATATGGAGTAAACATTGTTATCTCTAGATACAGTAGCTACTGGATGTTAAACAAATCACTCTGCTACAGTATTTAGTAACTTAATTTACTCGGTGGCATGATTTTCATTTTCCAAGCTAGTGCTGCCTTTTTATACTCAATCAAGTGATTTCTAATTTAGTAGTTTTGTTTTAGAACTACAACTTACAGCAACCTCTCTAAAATTCAAGTTGTAGTTCCACAATATCAGTAAGTGGCAGGCAGTTTCTTACTTTATAATATTAATGTCTGGATTTATTCCACATAAAAAAATGTAGCATCCAATCAGTCTATCAGAAACTGTATTTTATAATTACATGCTGCTTACAAATGAGGAGATCCATTTGCCATTATAAGGATACATAGGGGATCTATGAAGAAAATGTTTGTACTAGAAGGAAACAAATGAATTAAATCAGAAGCGGACATGTTGATTTTCCCATGCAAGACTTATTTCAGATTTTAGACTTCTTACCAGCATTTAGCCCTGATCAGTCATACTAGACAGCTCTTGCTGAAGGACAACATAATATAAAATGTAAATGACTATATAAAGGTGAACTGCTGGTAGCATAAAATGTCTGCTACACCAACAGATATATCTCTAGATAATGATGTTTTTGCCATACTGCCTTGTGGGTATTACTCAGTAACATGGGCAGAAATATTTTACAATATGTAGTAACTTGCTATGCAGCATAGTACAAAATCTTCTCCCTTGTTCCCTGAGATGCCCTATTAAATGCTGGCTACCATGTTTGTGCCGCCCTACCCTAACCTTAAAGAACTGTGTTCTTACAAACTGTAGGAATATTCCAGGATCAAAACTTCAGTATCATTAATTCTAAAAGATTCAAATGTAACAATCTTTTTCCAATAACGATAAAGAAGAATGAATGTACCCTAACTATAAATGATATGCTAAACGTACAGGGTCTCCCAGGCTAAACTGCTTTATTATGAAGCAGCAAATCAGTACCTTTGGGCTATAGTGCTATCTTATAGATCTGCTGGTGCTAATATATTAAAGGGGCCATATTAGATACTCATTTACTGTATATGCTAATACCCTGACACTTCATTCCATATAGTGTTGGAGAAGAGCATATGGTCCATTAAACTTTGAATATCAGTAAGGCAATAATTTACTTGGTTTTCACACATGCTCTTAAGAAACCAGTGCCCAGGACATCAGCATTCTCAGCAGGTGGTGGAGCTGAAATGCTACAAAGGCTGTCATGTACTTTTGAAATAATGTATGCAGAAGAAGCAGAAATAATCAAGTGGATGGTTTGGAAGGAAAATATTGTGGGTTTATTGTGTTGCCTGGTATGTAGGCTAAATAAACAAATGGGATTTATCAGGAGACTTTAGTTCTCTAAGTTTTAGCAGTTCTGTAAAGATGAATCCTTTGCCTGCGCAATATACTTTCATGTTTTTTTGTTTTTTTTCTATTGTCAGATTTTCAGCTCCTCAACTTTGCTCTCCTATTAGATTTCAGTTTACCGTCCCACACTTTTGATTTTCCTCTTTTATTTCAGGCATGCAATTTCCCACTTGAACTGTATGAGGTAAATTGATGTTACTCGTTGTGGATAATAACCTAGTCTTGTTATGTTAGTCTTGTTTTTACTGTTACAGTAGACAGTCTGTCGTCTTATTATGCTGACTACTCTGTACAACCAACCCTAAAAAAGCAGCTGTTGTAGAGGTAAATCTCCATGTATCCAACCAATTGAGAAATTTTAAAGCACAGTTACAGATACAAGCAAATTGCTTATTTATTGATAGTATGCAGCCATGAATAATGTATAAAACATAAGCGGTTCCTTTTTAAAGGGGAACTTATCTGATGTCTTGTCTGATCTTGTGACAGGCGCTGTGATTCTCTATACTTCCTGTTCCTGTGAATTTAGAAATATAAAGCAAGCGTAGTAGCGGTTTTATATAATCTAACTGCTAAGGTGCTTGCTATATTCTGCCAAACTCAAAGGAACAGGAATTGTTAAAGGAAGAACATATTGGCAATATATTCAGAGCAGAGACAGCATTGGAGCATTAAAGAGCAATTGGTAAGTATCTTCTCCTTAACAATCACTCCTGAACTCAAGAGCTTTTAGTACTCATTTAATTTATTCTGACATTTCTAAACAATGTGGCATTGTACATAAAACGGCATATAACAAACAGGAACATTGCCGTTTCATTACACTAAACAAAACATTATTTGACATTGCAGTTATCACTGATTCTGTTTAGTGAGCAATTTCGGTGTGTTGGTGGACATTAAATTTAAAATGGATTTAGGTACAACTGGTTGTAAAAGTGAAATAGAGGAGTATCAGGATAGAAACAGGCTGAAAAAGTAAGTATTGTCTCGGTAGCAGTATTGTTACAGAACATTAATATTTAATAATTATGTCTAGAAGTGTGCAGGGCTTGTGGTGTTTGTAATGCTTGCTATTTAAAGTTCCTTTATACCACCAAGACCTAGAAATTAGTTTTAGTGCAAATTGCTATTTTTAAAATTCATATTCATTTATAGGAATATATACGCATATAGGATTAACTGAATAGAAATATTGTAATTTCCATTTGTTCCACATGAACAATAACTAATATGTAAAATAAGTGGTTTTAGCTGTAACTCATATTTCATCCCTGTTTGTCTCTTTCATTTTATTGATAATATTATCCATCCATCGTCTACCCCAGGGGTCGGCAAACTTAAATGAGGAGGGAGCCATTTTGCTCCCTCCTCCAGCGGCGACAATTTTTGTGTGAGCCGCAAAGGGGGAGGAGCGCACTTCTCCCGACCACATGACCTGCTGGCGGCCAATCCGAAGAGGCATCAGAGGTCATGGGCGGGGCTTCGGAGGTGAACTCTGAGCCGCAACAAGGCGGCTAAAGAGCTGCTTGTGGCTTGCGAGCGGCACATTGCCAACCACTGGTCTATCCAGTCTGTTTATCTATAGTGGCTCCCTCTTACTATGCTTTAGAAGTATATTTACATTTACTATGAAGGGCATTTTATACACAGAACTCTGATGGGTTCATCCCAAAAATGTTAATGTGGGGGATAAATATCTAATACATTTCACAATTAGGGGGTTACTGACTAAAGTCTGAATTGTTGTGTAAAGGTGTGAATTTGCCAGCTAAAGACGGTCTCAATAGATTGCTAGTGTTACAGTTGCAACTTAATTATGGGAATTTTGTCGTGTTCGCAACTTTAAAATTGTTGTGGATTTGCTATGGGAACCTGCTGTTTGAAAATTCTACCGTGGAATTCTCACTTTAGTCAATAACCCCTATTATGTGAGGTTTTTGGTTTGCTTTTTCTTTAAAAGTTAAACCACCAGAGGTCCCCAGAGTCCTCAGCTATTCTAATGCATCTGCCACATCAATGAATGGTCTCCTGGCAGACCAGATCCTGTTCCCTTCATAGTCTTAGAACATGTGAACACAGCAAAGTACCGAGCATGGTTATCTAGACGTCATGTATCTCTGACTTTCAGCAGTTAAAGCACAGCTTACTATAATCTCTCTTGCTTAATTTCAGAGATCTGAAGTCTTGCGAGGGTGCTGACAATTAGATGTAGTAGCATATTGACATGGTTTTGCTTTAGACCATGCTATCTGCCTTTTTTCTCTGACTCTTTCAATTCAGATTTCCATATATTATTGCAGGAATAATGCTGGAGTATTTGTTTTACATGACTTTTTCTCTGCTATTTTAAGAGCCTTTTGGATTAGCATGAGACACACCCAAGAAAATCAACCCCTGAGGTTTAATTAGACCACCAGAAAAGCCCAGGGAAATAAATCAAAGTCACAACAATGCACACTCATATTGTGCTTATTCAGCTATGATTTATTGCATTGCATTTACTTCATAGACTATATTTCGGAGGGGGAAGGGGGGAGGGTTGAACCCCTTTATCAGGCCTACCAGTGAATTTAAGCTTATTAACTGGAAGGACCTCCTTTCTTGTGCCCATATTGTCCCTTCAATCACTCTCACATGTGCTGCATAACCTAGTAGTACTTTACAAATTGCAGTTATGTAATATCTTATAATCAAGCACCAGAACCATATCCTCTTGATTGTTTTTGACTGACAGGCTGAATTTCATCATTTAAAATGTGTTCAAATGAAGTCACATGATTTTCCTTCTGTCAGAATTGCCCATTGCAGTGGTATTACATATGCACAATAAGCCTTATGCTGAAGGCATTATACTTATCAATTTCTGCTGATTTAAAGGGATATTAAAGCCAGTAAACAAAAGTCCTTTCTATTTATTGGCCATCTGGTATTAAGTACAAATGTTAAAATGACAGGTTTAGGCTTTCCAGTTTTGCAGAATAATCATAGCAACAGAAGAAAAACAAGCACCTAAGGCAGCGGTTCTCAACCTGTGGGTCGCGACCCCCGCCGGGGTCGCGAGGCCGTCCCACAGGGGTCGAGAACCGCCTCCGACTCCCGGAAGTGCCGCAGGAACCCTTCTTATAAGGGTTCCTGCGGGTGACGTCAGCCGCAAACGTCACCACGTGACGCGCGACGTGATGACGTTTCGGCCGAACGTCACCACGTGACGCGCGTACGTGATGACGTTCGGCCGAAACGTCATCACGTCGCGGCGTGGTGACGTCAGGGCCGGGGTCGCCGGCTGAAAAGGTTGAGAACCGCTGACCTAAGGCAAGGACTTATCATCAGCTACCCCTAGCCCCTCCTCCTGTCACTCTGTGCAGTCTGTTACTTGTGTGCATCATTTAGATTACTAAGCAGCTATTATTGATCTACTTCTTTCCACAATTCCTTGTCAGCCTTAGGAAATTAAAGGATTCTGGGAGTTGAAATTTAACAAAGTGTAAAGGAGGTTATTCTCTAAAGTCCGAATTGTTGCACAAAGGTGTGAATTTGCCAGCTAAAGACAGTTACAATAGACTGCAACTGTTGCAGTCGTGGCTTTCTAATGAGAATATTGCCGCAGTCTCGACTTTACTATGGAAATATTGTTGCAGCTGCAACTTTAAAATTGTCGCAGTTGTGACTTTACAATGGGAGAATTGTCGCTGTTGCGGATTTGCTATGGGAATCCGCTGTTTGAGAATTCGGCAGTCGAATTCGGACTTTTAGAAGATAACCCCCTGAATGATACAGTGTCAGGCTTGTAACATTTCCCTTTTCCATACTTTACTATTTGACTGCCATCTAGTGGCAAATATTCATCCATACAGTTAATCACTATTTATTTTTGTAGGCTTTAAAGACATCGATAAACCCCATTAATTTGCAGGCCACAATGCTAATTACAGCAGGGGATATAAATCATATACATTGCTAAAGTGTAGTTTTCAATTTCTTGTTTATTCCCCCTTCCCTTTTTCTTATTTTCTTAGTTAAATTAAAACATGAAAGAAGCATTTACATGACATTTTCTGCAATTGCCTCCTATTAAAGCAGCATATTATAGAACAGGGATGGCGAACCCATGGCAAGCGTGCAAGAGAGGGCACGCAGAGCCCTCTCTGTTGGCACGCGAGCTGTTGCCAAACCCTGCCTTCAGTACAGGCCGTGGACCCGATCTGACAGTTTTCAGGCCAGATTCGTGGCCTGCACTGAAGGAGCGCACGCTCGCAGGGGACCTCTCCTCCCCCGATACATGCGCGCTCCTCCTCTGATGCTGGCATGACATCACTCACCAGCGCTGGCACTTCGGGGGACGCGCTGGTGGGTGACGTCACCTTTTTGCCACTCCGTGCCAAAAAGGTTCGCCACCCCTGTTATAGAATAATAAACAATATCTTCCCTCTTCTGTCACCCTGTGGACATTTAGTAATATAACATGGCTATACAGCTTTTCGGTTCTTTGCATTAGCATCACAAGTAGGGTTTGCCACATTGAGTATGTTAACAACCAGCCACATAGTTGAAAATTATTAAACTGGCCTAATACAAGCAAAAATTTGCCCTCCCCTGTTCAAGGGGCAACTTATTTCACTTTTTTAGGGAGATCTGCTGAAATGAATAATAGTTTCCTTACAATGCAGCAGTTTCTTTGGCACAGCGAAACACTTAGAAGGCTTGTACCTTTCATACACACCTGAGTTCATCTAATTCTTTGAAACATAATAATCCTGATTGCTTCTACAAATGAAATTATACCAAACAAGACCTGTTGTAAGGGTATTTTAGGAACATAGTTGCAATAGCCACCACCCTACCTAGGTCAACCGGAATGATCTTCCTGGAAAATTCCCCAAATTATCTTAATCCTTTAGTTATCTCTTTATGCCATCAGAAACAAAGTATGTGAATAGGCTGAAATATTTAAATGAGATGACAGCAGAGTAATCACCAAATCTACACTAGTAGTTGCTGCTTTCTAAAGTAATCTTCAAACTATCCTATAATCATTTTTAATAATTAAACCTGTGCACCAATGATGCCCAACCTAAGGCCCGTGGGCCAGACATGGTGCTATCTGGCCCGCGACCCGAATTCTGAAATCTGAAATATTGCATATGTGTGAATTCGCCAGCTAAAGACTGTCACAATACTGTTACTGTCATAGTCGTGTCTTTATAATGAGAATATTGTCTCAGTTGTGACTTTATTATGGAAAATTGTCACAGCTGTTACTTTAAAATTTATCCTGGTCACGATTTTAAAAGTTGCAACTTTGAAGCAGCCCGTGACACGCATGTCTCAATTTTATTTGGCCCCCAAGGCCAAAAAAGGTTGGGCATCACTGCTGTACACTAGTGACTTTGGAAGCTTGATGATGACTGATGATAAGTAAATGATTTCTAAAGTAGTTTGATGATTATCGGATGATGCAAGAATGACTTCTTAAGTAATCACCTCCGACTTGAATATTTCCCAGTTCAGCTGCCCCATCTCTATACCAGGCAAGACTATAGCTGTGACATTAATACAGGGGTGGAGAAAGTTTTCTTGTATTGGGCCAGTTTAATAATTTTGAACTATGTGGCGGGCCGGTAACATACTCAATGTGGCAAACCCTACTTTTTGCCATAGTACACTGCCCCACAACACCCCCAATCCCCATACTGCACTTACCCACAGCAACCCCATTCCCAATACTATGCTTCCCCACAATCCCATTCCAATTTTGTGCGGTTTCACTTCCTGTGAGTTGATCACAGGAAGTTGAATCATTGCTGGGGAGAGGAGAGAGGAACGCTGTAGCCAAGATAGCGCCCCCTCTCTTATACCCTTGGCTCAGCGGGCTGAGCAAATGAGGTCCGCAGGCCGTAGTTTGCCCTCACCTGCATTAATACAATGCAACACAATAAGTAACAAGTAGGATGCAACAAGCAATCAATAAAGTATATGTCCAAAGCCTAATAGTGACAAAGCCCTGGCTTACAGTAGGAAAAAGACCACTCTGCTCGACTTTATTGCCATTAGGGGAATATCCCCATTTACTGCAGAGTGCACATAAACATAATGTTTCGGGGGATTACCCCTTCTTCATCAAAGCCCTGGCTGACTTGCAGACTAGAAAAATTAATGAAAAGAAAAGTATCCATTACAGCAAATTAACAATAAATTTAGTTTACAAAATGTATAGATAATATACACTCAGGAGAAATGATCATCAGCGGCAATCTTTCTAGATGTCTTGTAACCTACAGCAACTAATCAGCTGTTAACATACACTGGTAGAGGGAAACTAGAATTCTAAAAGCAAACATCTGATTGGTTGCTATGGGTTTCTAGATCTCTGTAAAGATTACCCCTGTTGATGAGTTCACCTAAGACTTTAATCCTATAAAAGCTCCAAAGGATTACATTTAGCACATTAGGAGACACAATGTAATATTAACGTAATGTTATGAACATAATAAACCCAGGGAGAGAGCAAATTCACCCAGCTAAATCCAGCTGAACTAACCATTCTGTCAGATACGGAGATAAACTATTTCCTGGTCCTTTCTATAACCAGTTTAATTCAGCTTGGCCATTTATAATAAGCAAGCTCCAAAGCTTACAGTCACTTCTATAAACATGTACTGCATCCTCAAAATTAATTAATATTGTTGTACTTGTGAAAGCATTGCCTTTTTGTGCACCTGTTTTGGGTCTTCCTAAAGAGAATTCCCTTAAAATTCTTCCCAAAGGCACACCATCCGTGAGAATGCCAACAAACTAATCTCCATTGTCAAGTGATCTCATTTTTTTTCTGCTTTTCCGCTATTAGCAGCCATTTTCTTCACTTTATATCAGGCTGTGTTGCTATGCAACCAGCAGCCCCCACCATTGGAACATATTTCACATACAGTGTGGAGTAGATAAAATGTTATGCAATCTGATAATTGCTTTTCAGTGTAGGGTAATCAGTATGTGTATCTCTAGTACAAGAAGGATTCTAACCATCTATCATTTGAAATAAAACTGCATATAATGTAAGTGTATAAACCATATATTTTAACAACCCAAAATGTCAAGTCCAGTTAGGTAAAGCAATATCATACAGCGGTGCTCTTCAGGCTGTGGAGGTCTGGGTGTTGCTGAACTACAATACCTAGCATACAAAAGAATGCTATTTTTTGGTGTGGGGATATTGGAAGGTATCATTGAGCAACAATGGAAGAGTGACATGTTGAAATTCTAAAGGCTGTCACTGGAGTGCCTAGAGTTGTACAAGCAACTGATGAACCGCTGGAAAATATATCATGATAATAGATAACTGTTCAGATATCCATGTTAGTGCAAAACTATAGAGTGTAGCACTGCATTAGCCATAGATATAAGCAGAGACAAGTAGAGTGTAGCACCGCGTTGGCCATAGATATAAGCAAAAACAAGTAGAGTGTAGCACTGCGTTAGCCATAGATGTAAGCAGAGACAAGTAGAGTATAGCACTGCGTTAGCCATAGATGTAAGCAGAGACAAGTAAAGTGTAGCACCGCGTTAGCCATAGATATAAGCAGAGACAAGTAGAGTGTAGCACCACATTAGCCATAGATGTAAGCAGAGACATGCAGAGTATAGGTGATACCTTTTTTTGGCGAACAGAATTGATGGTAAATTCAAGTTTTCCAGACTACTTAGGTGCAAAACTATAGGACATTACTGTGTGCTGTATGTGTAAACAGCTGCTGATTTTACAGTTAAGGATAAACCATCAGAATCGACATGTTACAGTTGCTGATCACAGGGTAGCTAGTCACAGACTGACTGACAGGCTAAATTTCATCATTTAAAATGTGTTCAAACGGAGTCACATAATTTTCCTTCTGCCAGAATTGCCCATTGCAGTGGTATTACATATGCACAATATGCCTTATGCTGAAGGCATTATACTTATCAATTTCTGCTGATTTAAAGGGATATTAAAGCCAGTAAACAAAAGTCCTTTCTATTTATTGGCCATCTGGTATTAAGTACAAATGTTAAAATGACAGGTTTAGGCTTTCCAATTTCAAAGAATAATCATAGTAAAGAAGAAAAAGCAAGCACCTAAGGCAGAGACTCATCATCAGCTACCCCTAGCCCCTACTCCTGTCACCTCTGTGTAGTCTGTTACTTGTGTGCATCATTTAGATTACTAAGCAGGTATTGACCTGCAGCTGTTTTAGGCTGCTTTTCTCTAGTTTTACAGTCTCTCAGAGCTGCCTTGCACCAAGTTTTTGGAAGAAAGTGAAAGTGATTTTTAATTGACTTCAGGAGGGTGGAACATGCTCAGTTAATGAGCATAGCCCTTGACTTAGGGAGGAGGGGCTAGGATTAACCTCTTATCCTTGTGATGCCCAACCTACGGCCTTGTGTATAAGTGTGAATTTGCCAGCTAAAGACAGTCACAATAGACTGTTACTGACGCAGTCGCGTCTTGACAATGATAATATTGTCACAGTCGCGACTTTACTATGGAAAATTGTTGCAGTTTTTACTTTAAAATTTGTCGCAGTCGCGATTTTAAAAGTCGTGACTTTGACTTTGAAGCAGCCCGTGACACACGTGTCACAATTTTATATGTCCCCCAGGCCAAAAAAGGTTGGGCATCACTGTCTTATCCAAATGCTTGTTTATTCAATTACTATGACCATTCTACAAAATCAATAAACCTAAATCTAATACAAGGTGGCGAATAAATAGAAAGCTATTTTTTTTTTACAGAATTTAGTGTTCCTTTAAT
>WMED01003133.1:8789-22782 GCA_019650415.1 Pipa parva
CCCCTAGGGTGCCAATAGGGCCAGAGCCGGCTCTGATCTGGAATGTTAAGTAAAGTCAGCTATGATTGGTCCCCTCACTAACTATTGGGTAATGCCTCCACATTTAACAGAAGAGACACTCATGATAACCTTAGATGTATTTTTAAATGTAAATGATATTATTTTATTAAATGCTTCTAAGTTAACTACAGCATACCACTGCTTGTGAGAAAATCAAGTCCCCCAGCTAAACTATTCCTTTAAGTCAGGATATTTTTCCCCTAACCCCCTGTGATCAGTATCAAGGACACTGGCTGGGAAAATTACTAAGATCACAAAATGGATGCCGTGTACTGCTTTCCCTGAGTGACATGTAACGACTGACATCTGGATCTAGGTAAATTAAATACAGGTTGTGTCTGGGTAATTAGGCAATTATAAGATTGGCTAACCTATACAGAGGCATTTGTTCTGAGCCTTTAGTGCCCCTTTAACCTGTATCATAAACAATATCAATGTGAGGTTATCACAGTGTCTCTTCAGGAAATTATTTTAGATTGAATCAGCCATTATTGTAATGAATCAGATGTTAATCTGTACAGCATGCAAACTACAGAAATACAATTATCCAAGTCTCAGCAGTGTGAAGTGTCAGGAATATCAGTTATTTTTCTGAAAAAATGTTTTGAATGGTGAAAGTAGAAATTGAATGCACAGCACAAGCTGAAGATGTTCGCAGGGTATTTTGGATATTAAGGCAGAGCATCCAAAATTTGTATAATATGAAATCAATTTTTTGCATCTTAATCAAATGAAGCTGATTAGGAAAACGTATCCGCTGTTTACTTCTACAAATGTTAGAGCTTATTTAACAGCGCATTCTTTATTATACAGGTTAAAGTGTTCCTCATACAGCAGAAATGTACTTCTATGAATACCGTGACACAACTTGTGATCAGCATTAATTCAGCATAGACGTTATTTTACACTACATTGCAGTGGCTGTCATATACAACTACAGCAAGAAAACCAATGATGGGGTATATTTACTAAATTAAAAAAACAAAAAAAAATATTTGCTCTTTTCGACCTTTTTGTCCATTTTTTAAAATTGATTCTGCTGCATTTTCCTTTCCCCCTCATTTATGAGAGTCTAAAAAGATTGTATTGATGGAAATGGATTTTTCACTTGGTTGGATTGTCCTGTATTTAAAGAAACTGCTTTCTGATTTTGTCCTGAGCCAATTAAGGTGATCTAAGCAATGTAATAACCACTGTACATTGTAAATCTGTGTTTGAAAATAGTGGCAATTCTGTAAAAGCAGATTACAAAGATCACATGGCAGATTTACTAATAACTTATTCAACCATATCGATTCATTTCACCCCCATATCACTGTCAATTTTAATTTCCCTGTACTTTTCCATTCCCCTGACTTACAAAGGATGGATAAAAATGTTTCCCCATTGAAATAAATCATTAACAGGGGGAAACTTTGCAATGCTTCTCTATGAGGGTTCCTTCCATTACTGATCCATATCCACGTCTCTTTTCAATGGGGAAATATATTGGACTTGGGCTAAATGACAGGACCATCTCCATAGGGAATAAAGGGTTTACTCCAGCCTGAGGGGGGAGAATTCTTTAGGGAGATAAAATGGTGTTTGAACAGTTTAGTAAATAGGAGAAATCAGTAATATCATTAAATATAGATTGTTTCTCCTGTATTTACTAGTCAAAAAGCCTATTCATCTTTAGTAAATGTGCCCCAATATTCTGTTATTAAAAGAAATAATTTAGAATGTATCTCAGTCTTGCAGATTACCTGCAGTACATCTTCATTTGACTGTCAAATCTTCAATCACTTATGGTTCTTTAATATTGGAACAAGTCCTTTAAAGGAACAGTATGGCCACATAAAAGAAAAATTAATTATTATAATGAAGCCCCGCATTGGCATTTCTTATGTCACATGGGAAAGCGTGCACATGATCAATGCATCCTCCCTTGATGACATGCACGCTCTCCCATGTGACATAGCAAATGCTGATGCAGCGGCTTCATTATCGGCTGGAGAGGACTGCACATCTTAGAAGGGATCTGGAGACTCGGGACGCCGTAGATGTCGCCGGCAGATAATGAAGATGTAGTCTACCACACCGAAGTGCTGTACAGCACTAATTTACAAGAAAGAATTTTAATTGATAATAAAATAAATGTAATAAAAGTTAGTAATTATCATAAATAATTAAATGTGTTTTTTTATTTTTATTTTCGGCCACACTGTTCCTTTAATTGCAGGTATGTGTCTGTACAGTAAATGGTATTATGAGTTTTATAGGCTGCTTGCTTCTTTGGTGGTGCTGAACATTCTGTTTCCTGCATATGGATAACTGGTTGCCTTTTCATAGAGAACATTTGCATAATGTAAAATTCAGAAGAGGGCTGATTCTTCTCGTTTATTTATTTATTTATTACTATTATTCTGGATAGTTTCACTCCAAAGCTTTTAAAAGCTATTGCTAACCTTTTTTTCCCCTCCGTGCATACTGAATCTAAAGCTCCAGGTGCTGATTGCATGGAAGCTAACAGCTACTTTGTGTTTATTGCCAAGGGCAGTTGCTAAGGAACCAGTGAGGTAACGCTAGGGTTAATAAATGAAGTAGTATTGAATATTTAATTCCTGCATATTTATACATTAACGCCTGCACAACCATATTCACTGTGCAACCATATTTACTGTGCAACAGATTATACAGGTGGACTGGTGTCTATAATGAGAAAGACTGTTGTAAATATATTAAGTGAATGCAAAACAGATACAATGTTGCAATGAGGAGAAGAATTAGTATAAGCAACCAATGATAATTTACACTAGAGTGTAAGCCTAAAGGTCAAATCACCTTTTTCTCTTTGTCATTCTAAGCATTAACATACATGTTATTTTCTTTACTGTAAATAAATACTAAAACCCTTAGTTCTTTTCTCTTATGTGATATATTTATAGAATAATGCACGCTTCCTGTTCTAAACACTGTTTCCATGTATCGTCCATTACTTTCTCTGAAATATATAACAGGGGAGTGTAAAAAGTAAACATTAAATATATATATACATATATATATATATATATATATTCGTTAGTAATTTGATATTAAATTAAACAATAGAATGCCGCCTTATCCAGACACTGACTTTGTGATGTCCAGTGCCTGATTTATATTTTAGGAGCTTATAGATTCCGAAAAGCTTTTTCCCTTAGACCACACCCAATGAATACAGCACACCCCTCTGTAAAAATAATCACAGACTACACGATGCAGTAAACGGAGGCGCTTTATCTGTGTGAAAGTTTGGAACCTAGAGGTATTATTAATCGACTGTAAAAAGATGAGCATAATAAAGATGGCAAATTGGTGCTTAGATGCAAATGCATCACGTGTCATCATCCTGAAGAACACTGCTGGAACCCTCTGATTTGCTAACTTGGTTTGGAGGACTGAATGTTAACACACACATGAAATGTCACTTCACATTATGATTAATACCTAAACTCCTAAAAATCTTCCATTTTACATACCTTCCAACTGTCCTGTATTCTGTGGGGCAGTTTTATTTCTTTGGTCTCTGCCTTATGGACCTAGTTTCTCCTTCACCCCCTTATTGGTACTTGCTGACCCCTCCCCCATTGTATATAAGGTAAAATTTCTTTCAAATTCAAGTCCCACAGTGCTATGATGCCCCTTTAACAAATTGTGTGAGGATTAGTGCATCATTCAGGAACTGACAATCAGTCAGCGGCAACATTATTGGAGTAGCGGCACATGACCCCCTTTCCGGAGAGAGAGAAACAGCCCCACACTATGAATCCCAAGAAAGCCCTGTGAGTTGGAAGCAGGGTTCAGTAGCAGAGGAACATAATTAGTATACAGGTGCCAGTATTAATGTTATTTATGGGGGGCCTGGGTTTCTGCTAAAGTTTTGAAGTCGATGTTGACTTCACTTGCAGATTTAAATTTATAAATGAAAAAGGTGGTGAGACATAGTTATCAAACAGTTATATTTTTCCAGTCGCAGGGGATTTATGCATCAAATGAACACATTTACACAGCTCCCAAGCATCCCTGTTTCTGCAGGACAAGTCCCATATTGTTGGCTTGTCTCCCAGGTGCTCCTGGTCTGTGTTTAAAGTTTTGAAAAGTTTAAGTTAAAAATAAAGTATGTCTTCTGGAAAAAAAAAAGTAGAAGAGGAAGGCACATGACTATCCTCTGCTAGGGGCCAAGAGATTGATTAAAAAGCCAGGAGACCCAGGATTAGCTAGAACAGGGGCTATATATAAATATGTAGGGGATGGGAGTTTTAGTTTGAGCGCGCAGGTATTACTTGAAAGAACAGAGCAGTGGGGACAAGTTTAGCTTAGTGGTCCTAGTTTTTCCACATTCCTTTCTCCAACTTTGCTACAATCCTCCTGTGTTTCCCACCCTCTTTTTTCCTAGGAAAAGGGGAAGATGCTGGTGAAGTTAGGCATGATGTTTCCTTGGTTAAGAATACATCCAAATAATAAAGATAACACCAGAATGCTTGAAATGGGGTTTTCCGGAAGGTTGTCACATACCGTTCTGCAGTAAGGTAGTGTTAGGGAATTGCAGGAACATAAAGTCAGCTGAGAAACCCCCCGAAGAAGTAACGCAAAAACTAAGTAAATAAGTTTCACTAGAGAGGATGGGTGGGCCTTTTCCTGCACTTCCATGGGAGGACTAATAATCTCCCCCCTAGGAGTGGTACCAAAAAAAGAGACTGGTAAAAAGGTCTTTCAGTCAATGATGGGATAGTAGATGAACTACAGTATGTACAGTTTCTTATGCAACTTTTGGTGCAGCCCTGTAAATGGTGCAATTGATGGGTTTTGAGGCATTAATGGCAAAAACAGATATTGAATCAGTGTTCAGGTTCTTACCCAGTCCATCCAGATAGTATCCACCTTCTAGGTTATTCCAACTGGCTTTTTCCTTAGCCTTTTATGGGGCATTGAAGATTGGCAAACTACTAAGTCCCAGTAAGGTAAAAGCAGTTAAAAATGGAAGATTTCCATAGAAAAAAAAATGGAACGGTTATGTTCACAATTGTATAATCAAAAACAGATAAGCTGCGCAAAGGTTTTACGGTCCATCTGTATCCAATCCAGTGTATCCCCCACTGTCCAGTACAATGTAGCTTTGAGTTTTTGGCAGTTAGGTCAGGCTCGACAAGGAACACTCCTAGGGGGGAGTTCAGGAAGCTCCGAAGTGAGGCGCGTAGTGTTCGCCTCACTTCGGAACAACTGACATGCGCATGCTGGTGTCCTGCACGCGGACATCAGCATGCGCATTAAAGGGATTCCCCTCCCGGCGAGAGCATAAGAGTCTCCTCGCCGGGAGGGGATTCCCTTTAATGCGCCCGCTGATGTCCGCGTGCAGGACATCAGCATGCGCATGTCACTTGTTCCGAAGTGAGGCGAACACTACGTGCCTCACTTCGGAGCTTCCTGAATTCCCCCCCTAATGTATAAAAACGGATCCTATTTATCCCGTTTCCAATTTACAGCAGTACTTCGAAAATGCCTTAGGAACTTAGGCCTGTCACACAATGAATATGGGACCCATTCATTCAGAATACGGCAGCGACAGGGGCAGCAGAATGGGGGCTACCAAGCAAAGTTATTAAAGGATTGAGCAGATGGGGCTCCCAGCGTTACATGCTTTATATTAGGCCACAGAGGCTAGAAAGATGCTTCCAACAAACCCCTGGTTGTGTTACTAGATAATCCTTAACAAGTACCAGCTATAGTTTTATAATAAGTTTTTCATATTTTAGATGTTACCCGCTACATCACATGGATTGTCAGACATTCCTATATTTATTGGGCTGAAAAAGAGCTACAGTTCATCAAGACGGACAACAATTAGGTAATGATGTCAAGCACATGCACCTTCAGTGGTTTGGTTTTAGGGGTTTAAGATGGGGTAAAGTGTTGTTTATAGTAAAAGAAACTTTGAATAGTTTTCCAACCCCAGATATTATCATCTTCCAAGCGGTGGTTAATGATCTAGGCAGGTGGGCAATGAGGGAGTTAATAAAAGAGATGAAAATAGACCTGCTGGAGATTTTTAGGCTAATTCTAGACATCCTAGTAGTATGGTCAGAGATAGTTCCTAGATTTACTTGATAACATGCCAGGTCATTAAAAACCATTGAAAGTGGTAGGAAGAACATGAGCAGGTAAATGAGCAGATTTGTATGTATAAATGGGGGATTCGGCTTACAGCACTTGGATCTAAAACATGATCCGGCAATGTTTTTGAAGAATGGGATACATTTAAATGAGATAGGATTGGACCTTTTGAAATGGGTGTTAGGAGTGGGTCTCGAGAAGGCATTTAATGTTTGGGGGAGGTTGTCTACATGAGGAGTTCATGCAGCCTATCTTGTGGCAGGGAAAGTTTTTGGCAAAGAGAGTCATTATGGAGTTGATACAATATTTCTTATGGGCATTGGGTCCCAAACAAGTAAGAATGGTTATGGTGGAACACAGGCGTACTGCTTGAAGCCAGGACGGTGGCTACAAGGCAGGTACAGGTTCAGGAAACAAATTCTACTATAAACTATGTTACTCTTTTGCTGTAATTATGGATTAAGTAATCTGTGGTCTTCTTGCCTACACAAAGTTTTGGTTAATGTTGTTGGAATCTATCTACATGGAAGTAGTTCACATAAATTGACATTTTTGCATTATGTCATGTTTGTTCGATGGTGAATAAAGTGTTATATCATGGAAATAGTGTTGGTAGTATTATTACAGCCTCTCATAGTTATCGTGAATAGTAATGTCTGCATCAACTCTGTGAAATAAAAACAAGCTGTGTTCAAGTAAAATCTGCGCCTGCTGTGTGGTAATACATAGAACTAAAAATGTATCAACAGGCAAGAAAATTATCCAGATCTATTAACCCACGGCAACCAATCAGATGACTCCTTTAATTCCCTAACTGCAGAAGAGCAGAGAATTCTAACTGCTTATTGGTTGCTTCACCCCGTTGATTAATTTCCTTGACAATTATCTCTACAGTGTTCTATTTGTGGCAAGAACAGCCAAAATAATTTACTAGACCTGTGGAATATTTGCCCTGTGTTATCAATTTCCCTGACAATTATCTCTACAGTGTTTAATTTGCAACATATGCAGCAGAGATTCTACTGAGGTACTATATGTTTTAGGAGGTAATATCTGTATAGTGAAACATAATAAAACCACAACAGAAAAAAAAAACATTGTTTAGGATAAATACAACAACATTTGTGCCTTCGGTACCTCATTACTCAAAAGAATGACATTATTAAACGTTCCTGCTAGGGGGAGGGAAAATATAGGGAGTGATCACTGTGATGCTTTTGTATAGCAGAAAACACGTCATATACTGTAAATATAATAATTTATAGGGATGCTGTGTGCAAAGATATAAGCAGTAAGGTGTTTTCTTAGAGATACTGAAGACAGACTGTAGAGGGTTCAGTGGTAACCAAATCACTGTCCCACAAGCAGGAGAGGAGTAAAGTGATGGATTTAAGAGATTATTTTAGGAGGCTGGTAGCAGTGGCGTAACAATAGGGGTCTCAATGGTCCCTGACCCTCCTAGAGCAAGTGCACTACTGGCAAATCCCCTCCCCCCACACATTCCAGTAGGTGAATTTTTTTGTTCAGAGGGGGGCACAAGAATGAGCACCACTGAGGGGATGAAGGGGAATTCTAGTGCCAATTCTGAAACAGGGCTGGGAGGTATTGTAATTTTGTCACTAATTGGTGACTGGGGAGATAGATGTTTAGACTACATAAAAGGGCAGAGGGCTAATAGATACTATACTGTGGGTGAAATTTATTAAAGTTGGAAAGACTTTAATAAACTTAAAGATTTCTCAAACGAAATCTCACGAGAACAAAATGGGATTTCTCTCGGAAACGTCGGAAAGACCCAGGGCGGTCTTTCCAACTTTAATCAATTTTAATACATTTCGCGCTTCATCTGTCTTCTTAGAGAATTAAGAACCAGTAACTGTGGCCCAGTACCATGGACTTATCCTTCCTGTTTGTTGCCCATTGAGGATGTTGTCCTCATTTATGATGGACTGAAAATCAAGGTCAAGATATAAATTATATAGTTATTAATAAAATGCTTAAATGCATTATTTCAGGGGTACTGTGTTAGCCACTGCAGTAATACTGCATATCTGAAGAGGGTTCACAGAACCCCAACAAATCATATGATAATTACCCCACTCATATACTGAATGATTCATTAATCCTATGCCAACAACAATCATTGACTGTTTTTATAATGAATCAATATGTGCGAGATCCGTTTTAACAAAAGATAAGAGGGAGAAGAAAAAGGAATGAAATGATGAGAGAGAAGCGAAATAGGTTGGTGAAATAGATGCAATGTAGTCATGTCAAAGAAGGTTGAGAAGAAACACTAGGACCAGTAACTGACAAAAACAATTCTGGAGTCACCAACCAGCTCTGAGCCCCAAACCCTTTGCAGGTCTGCCAGTCTGTGATGATTTTTATAATGGGAATGAATTGCATGGCTTTCAAAGATGAATGTAGGAGAAAGAAATGTTTGGCAGCCCCAGATTTTTTTTTTATCTTGAGCTTTATTTACCTTCAGATTTTTATCTATATGATTGAGAGTAGTAACATAAATAAAGAGAACACATGGACCCCAGTTGAAACAATGCCCTTGACTGGCTAAAATACATTGCAGAATGCTTTCTTGATTTTACTGATGTACATGAATAACGTTGTCTTGATAAAAGTAAGAACTTTTTTTTTTCAGAATCAATATTTAGCCAGTATAATGCAATCAAGTGACCTTTCAGTTTCTAACAAGGTTATTCAAAGACAAAGTAAGAAACAATACTCTGGTCTAGCAACACTAACAACCAGTCTTGTTGCTTGTCAACCTCTACGTCAAACGCTTCAAAATAGAACTAAAAGTATAGACTGTATTAGAAAATACTTATGTTGCTAGATATGTATTTGTACGTATGTAAATAAATAAATATGTGAAAAATATGGCGCATTGACATTTTCAAGATATACAAATATTCCATTAATCGCAAATACAAATACTCCGTTAATTTTGATAAGATAGATAATTACTTGAACATAAGAAGTTAGTTATAAAAAGAATAAATAATAGCATCAGTGAAGTTTTAGGATTATTATAAGTCAGAGGTTGGTAAAGTGCGGCTTGCAAGCCACATGTAGCTCTTTAGCCGCCTTGTTGTGGCTTGGAGCACATCTCCCAAGCCTCATCCATGACCTCCGACGCCTCTTCTGATTGGCCGTTGGCAGGTCATGTGATCAGTAGAGTGCGCTGTTCTGCCTTTGTGGCTTGAAAAAATTTGTCGCCGCTGGTGGAAGATGAGAAATGGCTCCCTCCTCTTCTAAGTTTGCCGACTCCTGTTATAGGTCATTGCATACCATCGTTACTGAATTCCAAAAAGAATTTGATTAGGTGTAACTCAAAAAAGCATTATCTGCAAGGACTAGAAACACACAAAGAAAAAATATATAAGGGGGGAATTCACAATTGTGCAAAGTGAGCTCCGAAGCCTTCTGCTCACTTCGCACTGACTGATATGCGCTCACTGATGTCCGGCACGTGGACATCAGCGAGCGCATTAAAGGGATTCCAGTCTCGGCAAGGCAACTCTTCTGGTCTCGCCGAGAATGGAATCCCTTTAATGCGCTCACTAATGTCCGCGTGCAGAACATCAGCGAGCTCATATCAGTCAGTGCGAAGTGAGGAGAAGACTACGCACCTCACTTCGCACTATTGTGAATTACCCCCATAGTGCAGTATTGTTTGGAAAATCAGATGACTTCCACCAAAAAAGAGATAGAACAACTCAGAAATGTTGGAAACTAAACAAGTGAAATGAAAATCATCCTCCTGAGAAATCCAGATCATTCCTCAGGTAAAGACAGTCGCTATAAACTGCTACTTTTGCAGTCGCATCTTTATAATGAGAATATTATTGCAGTCACGACTTTAATATGGGAAAATTGTCACAGTCGCGACTTTACAATGGGGAAATTGTCGCGGTCGCTGATTTGCTATTGGAATCCGCTGTTTGAGAATTCGACAGTCGAATTCTCACTTTAGTGAATAACCCCCTGAATATCTCTGATTGATGTTTTTCTGACAACAAAGTTTTGAAGAGTGTGATTACTTATTGTATCTAGTGAGTCTCCAAACAAAAGGGATGAAATGCTGTTTGTATAGTTTACAACTCTGCTGAGTTGTTGTATTTCTTTTTTGGTGGTGGGAATCTGATTTTCCAAACCATACTGCGCTATACATTTCATCTTTGTGTGCGCTTCTATTCCTTTCAGATAATGCTTTCTGAGATATATATATGAAACAGGGCTATGAGAGGTGGAAGACCCTGAGTGATTGTTTAAGAAGCTGCCTGCATTAACTGGAGATTTTATCAAGATCAAAAAAGGTTTTTTGTACTTTTTTTTCGTTGTTGGTTTTTTTTTTTTAAAACAAGGGACTCATTATTCAATATTTATGTTTTTGTACTGTATTGTTATTGTTCATTTATATAGTGCTACTATATTACACAGCGCTTTATAGAGGTTTGTCGTTCACTTCAGTCCCTGCCCCATGGAGCTTACAATCTAGTTTCCCTATTCAGTCACACCTATGTAAGTTTTTGGATTGTGAGAGGAAACTGGAGTGCCCGGAGGAAACCCATGCAGGTGCGGAGAGAACATATGAAGTCCAGGGTGGATTTAAACCTAGAATCCAGCTCTGCAAGGCAGCAGTGCTATGTACTTGAGCCCCCTTTAGGGAGTTTTGTATTTTTCTCTTGAATACGTATAATAATAAGTCTGGAAAAATAGTCTGAAACATGAATAGAGTAAAAAGACAGGGAATAATGGAGGTATGGGAAGGTGGAGTCTGAAATGAGGATCTCCAAGTAATAAAGCATTCATATAACAGATTCATTAAGGGGACTCACAAAAAAAATCTTATTTTTGTTTTAAAAATGATATGATACTGCCATATGTCATCCATCCTATATGGTAATAAAATCGTTGGCTACTCTAGAGATTATGCATCCACTGCAGCATCATACAAACCCTTATAAATCAGGGTAAGTTCAACAATCTGTCATTCCCCTCTTTTAGGAGGCAATGGAAGTCTACACACTTATAGTAGAATCACTTAACTTAGTTAAGTTGGAAAAAGTTGGAGAGAATTATAAAACTGATCTACCTAATGAACCATGCCCAAAAAAGTTTATTTACTTCTCTGGCATTAGGAAGTGTTAGGTATTAACTTAGGAAAAGATTTCACTTTCAGAAGGATTTGATTTAAAGATCCAGCATTAAGCATCCTTAAAGAGTATGAAAAGTTTGAATAAAAACATTATTTATATTTGACATTTATACATATAGATAGCCAACTTAAACATTTGAAATGTAAAAACAATCTTGGGATCAGTAGTACTTGCCTCTTGTTTAAACAGCCCTGCTCCCCCTCCCATTCTGTGTACAGACTATTCCTGTGCAGTGCCGATAAACCCAACCCCCAAGTGACATCACTCACTATACAGAGAGCCAGAATCCCCCTCCTCCTCTCCTTATCTAAAAATCTTGTTTATAACCCTGAACATGAGCAGGTAAGACCTGTCAAGAGGAGGGGGCATGGCTTTACTCTACACTTCCCATACATGGAACTTGCTTACAGAGACAAAGCAGCTGCAGGGGGATAGTGAGCTCTGCTGAGTTAAGAGGTAAGTCAAGAGTTTTTTAATAGGTTTATTGCTTGACAATAAGTAAATGGGGCTTTCTTTACAGACAGGGTTTATGTACCCTTTAAGTAGCAGTAAAGAGTGAGCTACACCCATATTCCTCTTTTGAAGTTTGGCTACGAGTGTGGTGCAACTAAAAGTAATACCCATAAGGACCTTTTATTGGTTACTTCATTATTTTGTAAAAATGAAATTGAAAATACCGCTGTTCACCCCTTCATCAATATCACATACACAATTACAAGGTGATACAACAGTTCTGTTCATTTATTTTTACTAAACAGAAAACAGGTGATTACTTGTTGTGAGGCGATAACCTCAGAGTGTAGTGGCTAAATCTTTAAATGAGCAGTAACACACACACAATATATACTGTATATATATATATATATATATATATATATATATATATATATATATATATATACCACAAATATTCTAAACAAAGTCTAAAAAGTTTTCTAGTGTTAATATTACTTTAAGGTCACATTGCACCAATAAATACATTCTGAAGCAGTGACTTTCCTTCTACATCAAAGCTCCAGACAAAGCCAGTAGAACCCCAGTACTGGTTGCCAGAGCAAGATTTTACAATCTGCTTGTAGCCTTGTATCTATGCATTACTTGTTGGGGGGATAATTGTCTTTTTTCTAGTACCCTTCAATAGAGAATATTATGCAAATATCTATGACTAAGAAATTAAAAGAGGTGCATGCTGCACCCTGGAAACTGAAGTACATTGCATGCCCTGTACCTCTTTTTAAAGGTTAGGGACATTAACGTCACAGATGGGCCTACATTGCACTAATCCCACGGGATTCGTTGGGGAGCAACCAGGATCTGAACATTCTGTAAATGTTCCTGAAATTTTTAAGGGGGATAATTAGTTTGTTGTACCAAGTGCGAGGTAAACATATGCATAGACCCTACCCAAATTCAAGACCTTTCCAGACGTAACATTTTGGACAGGAAAAGGGATAAAACGCATAAGAGACTTAGTGGAAAATGGCAGTATGAAAACAAAAGAACAACTAGAAAGCTACACAGGAACGTCTAATATCCCAATATACAAATATATACAATTGAGACATGCTTACATAACCCAGACAAAAGAGACACCCACTTGCGTACAAATGTCACGGATAGAGGAATCACTTAAAGATCCGGAAAAGAAAAGAGTGCTTTCCCAAACATACAAACTATTGATAATTTTACAGGACTCACCAATAATTAAAGTCCAAGCTACGTAAATGGGGTCAGCACGTGTCAGGTTTGGAGGACGAGGACTGGGAGGAAATAGTATGCAGTAGTATGAAAGGGCTAATAAGTACTAGAGATAAATTGATTCAAATCAAAATAATCCACCAAACTTACCTTAGCCCTGTTCGATTATACCAAATGAAGAAATTTGGAAATACAAATTGCCCTAGGTGCCAACAGGAAAATGCTGACTTCTTCCACATGATCTGGGACTGCCCCCCAATATTACAATTCTGGAGAGAGGTAATGTTATACTTAGAGACAAATATAGCAGCACCAAGGGTGGTATCCCCGTAGGTGTGTATACTAAATATTTTGGAAGAATTTGGGCACAGTAAACAGTATGAGGAACTGCTGAGGGTACTTTTATTCTACGCAAAGAAAACTATAGCACTAAACTGGATGGGACAAACCACACCGACGGTGGATAAGTGGCTTTCACTAATCCAATCCCAGATTCCACTCTATAAACTAACATACATCGCTAGAGGCGCTAGAACTAAGTTTGACAGAATGTGGAGGGCATGGTTGGATAGGTGAAGAATATAGATAAGTCACAAAAGTGAATTGGTTAAGACAATAAGTAAAAAGAAGCGCAGGACACCAAATGTATGACACAAACTGTTTTATTAATTTGAAACATGTCATCTGTATAAATCGCCAAGGTTATTTTGTTTTTTGTTTTTTTTGTTGGTTGTTAACTTTATGCTATATATAAAATGAAAATAAAAACTATAAAAAAAAAAACAACAACATATGCATAGACCCTGTAGAAATGGGGTAATTCCTACTAATTATTGATTTTACATAAAAGGAGTCCTGTCACCCAGTTAAGTACAATTAGTGGTATTGGATGCTAGCGGCCTCCATTTATAAACAGGAAGCCA
>WMED01003134.1:0-22780 GCA_019650415.1 Pipa parva
AGAGAATAGACGCAAATTCACACCTTAATGCGACAATTCAGACTTTGCTGAATTACCCCCAAAAAGAGAACAAGAGAGACATGAAAAAAAACAAACACATTAATAGTCAGAAAAAATCTAGCACACCTAATAATGTATGATTGGCAGAACCTTCAATTTATTATCATCAGGGCAAGAAAACAAAACAGGTACTTTAACAGGTGTACCTCCAACATTGCACTAACATATCACAAAATACCATAGAAATTAATAATTCACAATAGCAATAAATACATTTAAAGTGCCCAAAAGATTAGCGCTGTCTGAGCTAACCTGTTCTTTTTTCATTTGCCCCATGGTAATTTATTTAATTTTCTAGAAATAATGCATTATTAGATGTCCAATATTTTTTCCACACTATTAACGTGTTTGTTTTTCCATGTTCCATTTTCTCTTGTTCTCTATTTGTCTTTACCTCCCCCCACGTTCTTTTGGTTGCCATTGTAATCTTACCCCTAAAGATTTCCCCTAATCTTTTGTCCCTGCTGGGTCAATTTGCTCTGGCTGGACTTTACATTGACTGTTCAATCAGCTACAGGTGCACTGAGCATTCTAATGAGCACAGCTTTTAAACTGTGAAATAGAAGTGTTACAGTAATACCATATGATAGATGTTCTATAAAATGTTAGCAATATTTATTTCCTATATCAGTTAGAAACATTAATAACTTAGCATAAACACATTAATTTCAGGGGGTTTAGAGCTTTGGTAAAGTTGTCGCTTACCTGATCCCTCTACTGCAAATCCCATTAAAACAGAGTACAACCAGAAATCTCGAAAGAGTTTCTGAAGCCGAGGCTTGGCTTCTTTGATTGGTGGTAGTCTCCTGGTGAGCTGGTGAGGATGCAAAATGTTGTTGTCATTGTTAGTCCTACCACATATAACACACATGCCCCCTTAGTTCAAAGTAAAATATATATATACATCTATTAAAAGGTATTTAATGTCAATTTTTTAATATATTTCAATATTCATTTCAGAACAGACCATGTTTCTAATACAATGCTATTATTTTCTTTTTAATTGTTCTGCTGTTACCTGTATCATTATTTTATTTTGCTATCATCATTGTGCACCCACTGCACAGATTTTGTAACATTTGTTGAAACCTGCACAATAGAAATATAGAAGCAAGCTGTTCAGTCTTTGAGCAGATGCTGTGATTATAACATGTAAAAAGATATCATGTTTACTCAGTGCCCAGGACGCTGTAGGACACCAACGGTGGGAGGATCACAAACCAGATTAAGAGAAACTAATAATTAAAGAAAGTGAGGAACTTTGCAGTATATATTTTGAGAGCCATAATTCACATTGGTGTGAAATTTGTGCACAACAAGCATTAGGAAAAACACAAGAGATATTATACCTTTCCCCAGGGCAGAGTTCTAATTTTTATGTGGCATAAAAATAAGTAGTTCCGTTTTCAAGCAAACTCTGCAGTTGATGCCTGAAAATGTTGTAACTTTGTTTTTTATATTGTGATGGCTGGACCTTCAATATGTCAGCCATGATTATTTTATAGAAAACTATTTTATAATTTTAGCTATAAACTGGAAAGCCGGTTCCTGGAATGAACAATGGCTTACGACCTGTGTGACCTGTGTAACTGGTATAAAGAGAAACCATCATAACCAGTTTACCTTAATTAGCATTCCAAAGCATAGATACTGTAAACTGAAGTTGTGTCCCTATAACTCCTGAAAATAAACAATAGTTTATGATTTGGGTAGATAGGAGACACCTGGTTTTATCTGTTTGATCCTATCTGAACTGGTTTCTGTATAACATTGGTATCCATTTAATTAACCCAATGGTATGGTTCTATTGTCTTATAGGAATGTATATAACAATTGTTTGACTATGTGTTAGAGAAGAGACCACCAGTTTATCCAGTTTGTTCTTATCTGAAATATTGTTCAACCAAATGCTCTCTGCTAAGGATTTTCTCCCCCATCTTGGGGGGAAGGTATAAAAGTGTGTGTAAACCAATAAACTTTAGTTCCATTTGTATAGAGCACCCTGTGTTGTCTCTTGAACTCACATGCTAAGAGCTCGGCATACTCCAATTTGAAACTGCACTGGAAATAGCGAAATTAGTCTATTGCGACTACAATATTAGAGAATAACACATGCAGGAGGACATCTACTGTAGAAGCATCCAGGCAATTCAAAAGGTAAGACAGCAAATTAGAAAAATTGCTAAACTAAATAATTTTTTTGAGGATCTGTACTAAAGTTAAAAAGATTTTCAACTGTTTAATTCTACTGGAATTGTGCCATTTTATTGATTTTAGAGTAATTGCATATTATTTCTGATGAAATTGCCACAACCTATTCAGTTTCATTTCCCCCTTCACAAGCAAAATCATCAGCATTCCTACACAGCTACTATTGTACCCACGTGCAATGCCTGAGGCCATTAATAAAAGCACTTAAAATGCACCTCTCACCTCAAAACTCTAATACTAATTTAGCTTCTACTAATGAAATAAAAGTTTTTGTAAATATATATGTATTTTAAAAAATGTACCTTTATACTTTGACGCTATAGCTCCTCCAATCAGATCCCTGCTAGATGATGTCAATAATGTCAATCATCATTTAACCCTGCTCACCCAACTTGGGAAAGAAAAGGCAGGCTGACTTGGAAGATTACAGAGAGAAAAGGCTGCATACAAAGTACAATTTTTAAAATACATATATATTTACAAAAATGTTTATTTCATTAGTAGAACCTAAATTAGTATTAGAATTTTGAGGTGACAGGTGCACTTTAAGAATATCTCAATTTCAAAAATTTGATGTGAACAATTTTTCCTGCTTTACTAAAAGTCAGCCTTGTTAAATTCTGCTGATTACTTGACATTATCCAATGCTGATAAAATCCACAATGGCTAAAAATACAAAGTATAAATATGCATTAGCATACACTTGAAGACAATAGCAACATCAATAAGGAAACCCAGGTTACATTCAAAATGCATTTCAAGGAAACTAGACTTCTATACAGCTTATAGGCATATGCCTGCCAAAGCACTACAGGAAATAAATCAGAGGTGGAAAGGGAGGGAGGGAGCTAGGGGGCCCCTGAACAAGAGCTAGGATTTTGGCTGACAATGTATTTTTCCCCGTTTGATCTGGAGTCTGTTTACTCTGGGAGGTACATGCAGAGGTTTATGGTAAAAGGTTACTTTTAAGCTCATTTGGGCCTGCAAGTTCTATTCTGACTGACTGGTGACAGCCTTCTTTGGTAAGTGAACTTCTCCATAACACACATTCTTTTTGATTATTTTTCTACTGCCAGTTAAATGGAACAACCAGTAACACTGATGGCAAAGATTTTCCAGTATAAACTCCTGATTATTTATTGTTATTTCACACTGGGGGGGAGGAAGGGGTAGAAAAAAACAGAGCAAGCTGAGGATATTATTAGCATGGTATTTCATATTCACAATCTAGCGTGAAGCATAACATACATTTTAACCGAATGATTGAGCTAGAATATATATATATATATATATATATATATATATATAAAGTTAGGATAGAGTATTTATGTTAGTCCACAGATGCAAAAAAAGAGTATTTCAATATTTCGTGATACCTGTTTTTTTGGACTAACAGTTATTTTAAATAGATGAGCTTTCAAGAGGTCAGTCCACCCTTTATCAAGTCTCAATCAATGATATATATATATATATATATATATACACACACACACACACACATACACATAGATCTGACAAATTACACAGTACTTTACAGAGGCCAGTCAGTCAAATTTGGATATGTAGGAGGAAACTAGAGTAACTAAAGCAAACCCATTCAAGAATGGGGAGAACATAGAAACTCCATGCAGATGCTGTTCTGGCTCGAACTGAACCTAGGACCAAAGATCTACAAGGCAACAAGGCAAATCACTGAGCCACAGTGATATAGCATATATTGCAAATTAATTTTTACAATTCCACAGTTAAGCAAGCTACATGAGAATTAAGGGATTTGAATTCTTACTATCAAGATTTTGGAGTTATAACTCCAAATATAGACAAATTTATTATGGGGTCTAATGTGAAGAAGGCTCTTTGATCAAACTATAACTTAATCATTAGTAAACAATTTTCTGCAGTTCCCAGAATTCTGTTTTCTTGCATATTCATACTGTCATTGCTAACTCTGACTTGTAACAAAAAATGCTACTTTGCAATAAATGTTGCAAAGACATTTCAAAGAAAAGAAGCACAAAATAAATGCAGATAGAGTGCAATGTGAAAAGAGTACACTGGAATTACCAAATGCCCCAGGTGAGAGCTACAATATTAACATTAATATTAACAATTCAGGCCATGCTCACTGCTTTGCAACAGGAATATTAGCTATTAAAATATGACAAAGAAACAGAGAGCAAGTTTGCAAAGAAACAAGCTATTGGCTTGTTTATTTTTTATTAATCTACGTGTAATAAAATATAACAGCATAAGGTGAATTGTATAATAAAAAAAGTAATAACCAGTACAAATAGGACTCATATATTGCTTTTAAACAGTTAGGTGGTAGTGTATGCGTGTAATAACTGAAACTTTCACATTACAAATCTGGGCAGCTATCTTGACTCACATCTTATTTGGTATAAAAGTATTATAAAAATATGTAATAATTATTATTTACTATTTCCAGCTGGTAGCTGGCATTCACTGCTTTTCACCATGAGACTTCTCCACCTTGCATCAATTTTTCTTCTTGTTCACTCAACTTTCTGCGGGGTCAAGGACCTGCTGGAACATTTTGACGACACTTCTAAAAGTTTAAACCCCAAGGGAAGTCACAGCCAAGCTGCAGGAACTCTTCAGGATGATACAGTTACCAATGACCTCATCATTGAAGGAGAAGAGGAGGAAGACTATCTAGACTTTGACAAAATCTTTGGGGAAGATGAAGACTATATTGATATTATTGATGCTGCACCAGAAATTAAGAATTTGGAAACTGAGCGAGGAAACATTTTTGAATTGTTCCATGGAAAAACAAGGGTTCAAAGACTGAATATTGTCAATTCCAATTTTGGCTTTAATTTATACCGGGCTATAAAAAACAATACTGATGCGTCTGAAAACATCCTGTTGGCACCAGTTGGCATCTCTACAACAATGGCTACAATATCAATTGGAACAAAAGGACAAACGCAGGACCAAGTGCTTTTGACTTTGGGCTTCAAAGATTTTCTAAATGCTAGCTCAAAGTATGACATGACCACAATCCACAATGTTTTCCGTAAACTGACTCACAGACTCTTTCGAAGAAACTTCGGCTATACCTTAAGGTCTGTCAATGACCTTTATATTAAGAAGGGCTTCTCTGTCCATGAGGACTTCAAGAACAGTTTGAAAAACTACTACTTCACAGAGGTACAAAACGTTGATTTTGCAAGTAATGATTTTCTTACCAAAGCTAACAGACGAATTCAACAGATCACCAAGGGACTTATAAAAGAAGCTCTAACAGATGTGGATCCAACATTATTGATGATGCTTGTTAATTGCATCTACTTCAAAGGTAAATGTGTTTATCCAATTAGCATCACATTATGAATTATTTCTAAGCAATAGGGGAATTATAATAAAGATTAACAAACAGTTAATAGTTAAATTAAATTATTCATTGTTTAGCTCTCAGATAAAACTAACAGTCATACATTTAGGTTACTCAATATACTCAGATAATAGCAAGTTGTAATAGTAACAGACATATAGACTTATCTGTTATATACTAATTATCAGACAGCTACATAATGCAAGCTCAACTCTTAACTGTAAATTATTTACTCATAATCATTAGGTACTTGGGAAGTCAAGTTTCCTATAGAGTACACACAGAGCATGAATTTCCGTCTAAATGATAAAGAGTTGGTTAAAGTACCCATGATGAAGACAAAAGGAAACTTCCTGGTGGCGGCTGATCCTGATTTGGACTGTGGCGTTTTGCAGTTGCCATATGCAGGAAATATTAGCATGCTAATAGTGCTGCCCAATAAACTCACTGGCATGAAACATCTCGAAAAGCAGCTTAGCCCACAGGTGGTGGATAAGTGGCAGAAGATCATGACAAACAGGTAGCATTTAAAGAAATATTGCACTTAGAGGCATATTAAATTATCTACACTTCCTTATTAAAACACAATAAAACTTAAAGCAAAAGATCTGACTCACCATTGAGGAGATATGAGCTTTTACTTCACAATGTTCCCTAACAGTACATGGCATCCATTTTGCTGTTTTCAACATGCCTCCTCCCTCTCCCCGACACTCACACACTTGGGTTTGAGAGACAGGTCTTCATAGAGGTCTATGTATGTTTTAGTGTCTGGGGAAGTGTCTAAAACAGCAAATTGGACAACTTGCACAGATAGGGAATAATATGATGCAGAAGCGTATAACATATGTTTTATTGTGTTCTTATCTATCATACCTAACAATTTAATATCAGATTAAGCCAAAATTGAGTTCTTCTTAATGCTGATGTATACATATAAAACAAATTTAATATGTAAAATATGTGACACAGTTTAACAGCAATATTTTCCCCTTATCTGTTATTCCTTTTCTCAGAACTAGGGAAGTGTTTCTACCTCGTTTTAAATTAGACAAGAACTACAATCTGAAGGAAGTTCTTAGTAATATGGGAGTACCAGATCTTTTTAGTCATGGAGATTTTTCTGGTGTGTCAGATGAGGATATAAACATTGGTCTGGTCAGTATATCTACTATTTTTTCTTAAACTGTTTCTGAATTTTCATTTAAAACTTGTTATATCAGGTCTAAAACACTATGGGGGTTATTCTCTAAACTCCAAATTTGACTGTGGAATTCTCAAACAGCGGATTCCCATAGCAAACCTGCGACTGCAACAATTCTCCCATTGTAAAGTCGTGACTGCAACAATTTTTAAAGTTGCAGCTGCAAATATATTTCCATAGTAAATGGGGCTGTGACAATATTCTCATTATAAAGACATGACTGCAACAGTAAGCAGTCTATTGCGACATATGGTTGATTATTATAAGTCATAACTGACTACTGCTGTATAATAGACACTGATGTGTTGAACATTACATTTTTCTGTTGGACAGAATCTTCCAGCTTGCTAGCTGCAGCTTCAGTTTTCTGAATATAATATATTAAAAAGAATGCTATCCTGGTTAAAGGGGACCTAAGTTATAAAACAAAAAAGACTTATTAAAAACCTTACCAGATATAGAGGTAAATCGCTACAGTCACAGTATGAGCTGTGCTATAATTACCCAACACCCGATGCTTCTTCACAGCACGCAAGCTGACAGAGAAGCCAGTGTGAAGCTCCTCCCACTTATTTCACGGGCCTCATACATCATCACACTCATTGCGGGGAGAGTTCTCATTGGCCCCAACAATAAATGTGATGATGTTTCAACCATTTATCACTGGCGGTGAACAAGTTGGGAGGAACTTCATGCTGGCTTGTCAGTCATCCAGCGTTGTGATGAATAATCAGGTGCTGGGTAATTACAGCACAGTTCATACTGTGACTGTAGCAATTCTCTATATTTGGTAAAGTTTTTAATAAGTCTTTCTTGTTTTATACCTTTAGCTCTCCTTTAAGCTAAATGATTGGTAGTATAAGCATTAAAACATGCAATCACTATTGCTAAAGAGTTACACCATTTAGCAGAACCAGTGAGGTGGTGGTGGTAGTGAATTGATGGTGTTCACCCCACTAAGTGCATTTAATGATTTGAGTATTTTTGTTTCAAATTAATATGGTTTAAAGGTCTGAAATACTGGTTCTGGAATTTCAAAGAAATAAAAATAACAGTGTATTTAATAAAATGTTTCTATTTTGTTTTAATTTCAGTTTCAGCATCAAGGTACCATTACAGTGAATGAGGAAGGAACAGAAGCAGCAGCAGTGACTACAGTGGGATTTATGCCACTTTCCACACAGACACGATTTGTGGTAGACCGCCCCTTCCTATTCTTCATATATGAGCATCGTACTAACTGCCTGATTTTTATGGGAAGAGTAGTCAACCCAACCAAATCATAATACTGTGTTATATATTGTTCTCTATCTCATAAATCTTGCCAGAAACCTTACATAAAATTTTTATAATGTATTAAGAGGTTTTATGTTGCTAGAATCATCTTTGCATGTTGCAGCTGAACTTTATGTAAAAGGATTACTTATTCTCACCTGCATCACCTTATATTCTTGAACTTAAAAGGTGTATTCATGAGCAAATCATTAAATGCTTTGATAAAAGAAAAATAAAATAATAAATGTATGTACTGAAATATATGTTTAGTAGATTTAAAAAGTTTACTTAATAAATACTTAAAAAAATATGTATAGAATTGTCAGTTTTGGTTTACCTGAATCATAAAAATCATTTCTTATTCAAGCTAATCCATCAATATGAATTATTATGAATTGAACTTAGAATTTGCATAACCAACGTTCGACTAAGTTAATGCTGTCCAACTTCATCTATGTGGACAATTGTATCTGGTATACCTGCATCTCCTGGGTAAGATCATACTACAAACAAATTATATTCATCTCATCCTGGTCTTTTTCTGGATTTCACTAGAAGTTTAAAAGGAACAATATTGATCTTGCCATCACAAATTTTATGTGATGTGATGATCTGAAGATAAGCTGACCTAGAAGATGTGGGTATAACAGATAAATGGACTTCCACATAGCCCTAGTTATACTGCAAACTGTCTGCTTACACTGAACAGAACCCAAGTAAGCCATAATATCTTCATTTGTATTTACTCACAAACCTACATTTATCCCTGGCACTAACTAAAGTACTCTAACATCAGTTACTCTTTCTTTACAGAAAGCATGTTAATGCCTGCACTAATAACATTATAAATGCCTGGAATTTAAATCAAAACGCACAGGAGATATATTTATAAAATGCATTCACGCTTGGTCAACAGGACACTTCTCACACAGATTATGCAGATATTAAGCAAGCATTGCTTGGCAAGTTTACATTCTCAATTATGCAAGGTCACTAAATATTTGTTCTCCTCTACTAGTGTATCCATTAACTCTAGCGAAACATATTTTGTTAAAGGGACATTATATTGACCAGTTATGGATCCTGGAGGTAATTAAAGCTGTGCATGCCTGTTTTATTTCAAAAACACTGCAAAAACTCAAAAGGGGAATCAAAGGTGCCCTCCTTTTTTCAGCACGCCAGGTAAATTGTATGTTTTCATTCTAAAACACCATGGTACAACTGAGAATAATAATCATAGGACAAAAATGCTATAAAAACACAGCAATATAAACAAGTTGACATTGAAGTAGAGGTAAAGTAATAGATAAAGCATCACTATGCATAATGTTCTTTAGGTTATTTATACATTGCAGACAATTCTGCCTTTACATAGTCTCTTATCTCAATGGTGACTGAGAACAATCTCACCAGAATGCACTGATGAAAACACTAGTTACTTTACAGGAGGGTATGGGACTGTATCTGTTTATAATAAAGATGTTGCTAAAGAACTACCATGCAAATCATCCATACATTATTTCAAGGCCAGGGTCACACTACCTGCTAAACTGGAAAAATAGTATTCATTGTTTCCTATGAGATAATCCGCACAGGCTATTGTGTTTTGCACCACAGAAAAGTCTAATTAAAAACAGCTTAATATAAATGGGGGGGAAGAGTACACAATTAATTTTATCGGATACATTTTTTTTCTCCCTTTCTTTCTTGCGCTTTCACAGATCCAGTTCGATAGAAGAGGATCACTTCTCTTGTCTAAATTTTGTTTATGTGTATCTATTTAGTGCACAAATCCCTTTGAACACCTTTAGTTATAAAATATACACAAAGAATTTGATGCTGCAAATTAAGTCACCTGTTTTCTTAATCCCCCACCCCAAAAAAAATGAATAGCTTAAAAAAGCAAGCGGAAAGCTGACAGGAACCTTGATGCCAATGTCCAAGCATCAGTCCTAACTCTAAATAAGAAACAAAGGGAAATTCAGGAAAGATCGAAGTACCCTTGCGAAGCTTCTCATCAGTTCACAGTCGGGTATGCGCTCACTGATCTCCTGCAAGTGGAGATCAGCAAACGCTTTAAAGGTACTTCGGCAAGGCGCATCAAGTGGTCGCGAGGTGAGCTGAAGTACCTTTAAAGCATTCGCTGATCTCCGAGTGCAGGAGACCAGTCAGTGCGTACATGTCTCGGCGAAGTGATGAGAAGCTTCGCAAGGGTACTTCGATCTTTCCTGAATTGCCCCCAAAGTTTGAGAATTGGTTTAATACTCTCAACCACTTAGAATTGCGTATTAGTAATGAATATTGAAATTGCTACTCACCACAGCTATTACTGGAATCAGGACTCCAAGGTTTCCCGCACTGCTAGAGGCCTGCAAAGTCATTTTTAAAAAATACCAGTATTACTCAGGAAATGACATTAGCTATCAGGTTTGCTAACCCCTGCAAAAGTTCATTTACGACATATTTCATATTTACTGACATCTAATACAATATTTTTTTCTCTAAATTTTCATATGCAATAAATACCATTATTGTATGAAGACAAAAAAATTGCTGCTTTATGAGTAGTTTTAAGAGCACAGTGCCTTAGGAATTAGAAGTAAATTTTTCTTTTCTATTTTTAATGCAACACTGCCCCACTAATAACGCAGTGGATATTGAATGTGTAAACAGGTCCAGGATAGGGTCATCTTTACCTTACTGACACATGATATTTTGCCTTTTTCTTTTTTAAACAAAATAATGTAAATTTGAACTTGCAAGTCTCTTGGCTATAGAACAGCTTGCCTGATGGCTATAGAACAACTTGTATTTAAATATTCTGCATGTTTACTCTACACAGAACAAAATATAAGGATAGAGAAAAAAAAAGCAAAGGTTATTAAACCATAAGGTGAATTTCCTGCCTGTTGCATCACACTGTAATGTTTTTACTCTTTGTCATCACCATATTAGACTGTTAGCTCTTCTCTATTTAATCTAGTATGTACTATTCAGTTCTACAGAATTTATATGTGGGCAGATATGTCAGAGTATGTATTTCACAACATTTGGGAAACAGGTGAAAGTATTTTTGTATGAAACTTGTGAATGTGGCAACTATATCAAAGTCCCCGCCCCCATAAAGAGTGCAAAGTTCTTCCGGAACAAAATTGCTGGGTTCTTCAGTGAATCTGTACGTACATTGGTCAATGTCCTGTTTGCCTTTGTCCTGCAGTGAACAAACGAAGAGCTTTGCCCAAAATGAAAGATAAATATATTTAGCTCTCTGAAGTTTACTGCAAATAAACTGAAACATTCAACAATTGGCCAGAAGTTGTAAAAGTCATATAGTCATGACAAATGACAGATCTGCCCACTTGAATTATAAATATAAAAAGGAAGGTAAATCAACCATTTGATGAGGTATAGAATACAGTACACATCTGTCATTGCTTTCATATTTAAAAAGAATAACTGATAGGGAAGTGGGAATATCCCCAGCATAACATATGATATGACAATAAGCATAAGAGCAAAAATATATACCAACAGCAGAATGACCATACATCCAAAAAGAAGGTGTAAACCCAGTGGTGGCAAACATTTTCAGCACCGAGTGACAATGATGACATCACTCATCAGTGCTAGCCCCAAAGTGCAGGCGCTGATGAGCGACGTCATTGTATCTGCGTCGGGGCAGAGCTCTAGCAGCAGCATTCCTACCTAGATTCTCCCAGTGAGCAAGTGATTCTTCAGTGTAAGCTGCAGATCTAATCTGAAAACTGTCAGGTCCGCGGCCTGTACTGAAGGAGCGCTCGCTTCCTTTGGGGGGCTGTCTAAGAAAGTTGTTAGAACAATGGTGGAGACGGTGTGAGTGCCCAGAGAGAGGGCTCTTAGTGACCTCTCTGGCAAGCCTGCTATAGGTTCGCCACCGCTGAACTATCATATTAATAGATAAGGTAAACAGATTATTAATCTTATAGCAAAGAACTAAACAGTCCTTGTAGTAATCAAAGTTAGCACAATATATATGAACTTATATTAAGTGTCTATGATTATAAAGGAAACCAGTAGCATACCTTATGTTAGCAGAAAGAGATATTGCTAAAAGAAATATAAATGTATTTGTAGTACAACCTCATGGTAAGATGTTATTTATTAAGAAACAAAAGCTCTTCCTCTTTGGAAGGGTGTATTTATTGCAGTGTATGTGATCTTTTTAACTTAAAGGACCAGTAACACTTGAAAAATAAAACTGCTATATATGCTTTGTATAAGCATACAGTACTTTTAAAAATGCCATCTTGGAAATTGAATTCTTGATTATCCTGGTTTCTGCTGTCTGTCTGTGTTTCTCTCTCTATCTGCGAATTGCAGCAAAATTGGGCAGTTCATGAATATGTATTACCAAATGTTCCATAGAAAACAATGGGGTTGTTAAGGGGATCAACAATTAAAAGATGGCTCATCTACAAGGAAGAAAAACAAAGTCAAAATAAAGCCATGGCAACACTGGCAGTTGTGTAGCATAAAGGCTCATAATTGTCTATGGTGTTAAACATTGTAGCCCATGTGGATTATCCCACAGGAAACAATACTTTTAATACTTCTAATACTTTTCCAACTCAGCCTCCTACAGATGAGAAATTTAACTAAGGAATATCTGCCATGCAAATACAAATGGGATTATTTTCTTTTTATGGTATTCCTTTAGGTAAAGAATACGCTGACCAATATGGTCAAAAACATAACTGTAAAAATATTTGGCAGATAACATAAGGAATGAATTGGATGTCATGGGCTATTCATGAGTGGTAAAACAAAGGAAAGTTTAGTATTAATGTATTGATAGGTTTAAGTTCAAACAGGACCTGCCTGTAGAGTTGTACAGTTGTAAGTTGTGCACTTACCTTCAAAGCTGGTCCCTTCTCACTTGCCCTTTCACTGGCTCTTTTTCCTTCCAGTCCCAACTGCACAAATAACTCCAGCAAATTCATTAGCAGTTCATCCACTGAATGTTCTCCTTGGATATTGGCTGCAATGTTTGCCAGGGCATTAATAACAGCCAAAGAGCAGTGTCTAAAAAGAGAAAGAACAGTGACTAATGTAGTACTGGCATTTGTACTAGTTTCAGGGAGGCATCAAGGTGATTTGCACTAGCACTGACTACACAAGTGTTTCCAAAACACTATTCTCTGGTCCCTTTCTGAAAGCAATACAAACTATCTACACATCATCATATGCTAACCTACTAATTCCATCAGACACCCCAGCCTCATTCCCAATACTTAGAGGCCCTTCTCTTTAACCTGGCCCTAGAACCCCTAGCTACGCTCCTGACCAACAGTATACACCCTATAAAAATACACTGTTACCACATCTCACTCAGCATGTTCGCCAACGACATGCTACTCTTCTTCCCAAACCCAGAGAAAACTATCCCACAAGCACTAGAGAAAATAATAGACTTTGGTTCCTTCTCAGGATATAAAATCAATGTCAACAAATCAGAAATCTACTGGCTCAAAGCCTCAAACGAACTTAAAAAACAAATTCAAAACAAATACTCAATGCCCTTAAATATCTTGGAATATATAGACCTACAGACCCAAACCGATTATACGAACTTAACATTCACCCAATCAATCACCACCCTGCTTAAAAGCTGGCAAAGCATGTCACTATTCCTAGCCGGAAGAGTCGCAGCCATAAAAATGGTCATACTGCCTAAAATCACTTACCCACTCCTCATGCTTCCATTTCTCCTGACAAACAAAGACAGGTCCTCTCTCAATACACTTTTCACAAACTTCATCTGGGGCCCAAAGAAAAAACATAGACTTAATATACCCATACTACAAGCTCCTAAAAATGCAGGAGGATGGAACATTCCCAATATTCTACATATCAATCTAGCAGCCCTCCTCCGAATAGCAAAAACATGGGTACAAAACGCAGACACATATACCACAACACAACTAGACCACCAATTTACAGAAGGACATAGCCTCCCAGCTCTAATACACAAAAACTACAGAACTCCCACCGTCTGTTAAAACGAATCTGGCAATATATAATATCATAAAAGCATGGCATAGAACCAGAACAATCTTAAAACTTCATCCCACTATCTCCCAACACATACCATTAAGAAATAACCCTAACTTTATCCCAGGAACCACCCAAAAAGCATATGAAATTTGGCAAAACAAAGGTCTAACCAAAATCGCACAACTTATAAACCCCACAAACACTCACATATATTCATTTGTGGAACTAGCAGAAAAATACGAATGACCAAACACAACATTTTACGCCTATCTCCAGTCCAGATACTACATATACTCCCTGATGACACAGTTCCCACATATAGGGAAACAAAACCCACTGGAGTTTTGCAACTCCTGTTAAAAGTTAAAAAAAAAAAAAATCTGTATATACTCAAATTACTTGTTCTTACAACCCCTCCCCCCTCCCCTCTACCCCAACCCCCCCAACCCATCCACTACCCTAAATTCCCAACCCTACCCCTCCCAACACCATGATATCCCCAACCCACCCCACAGTTGTTAAAGGAAAAAAAAAAGATGACTAATGACTAAGAAGCAAACTTTATAAAAATGGAATTTGCTGTAAGTACAAATTAAAATTACCAACAGGGAGAGAACTAACTTTGTGTTAAGCAATTATCCATTCATGTACAAAAACAATGTCAAATGTAAATGTCTGAATTAACCACTGTCATCAATAAAGAGAAAATTAAAAAAAAAATCAATATCTAATCAATAATAATCAATAATAATTATGGACAGTGTGGTGGCTCAGTGGTTTCTGGGTTCACTTCCACCCTGGACTTTATCTACATGGTGTTTGTATGTTCTCCTTGTACTCGCGTGGGTTTCTTCAAGGGACTCCAGTTTCCTCCCACAATCCAAAAAACATACTACTGTGTGTGTGTGAGTCTGAATTAGACTAAGCTCCACGGGGCAGGAACTGAAATGAATGATGAATCTCTATAAAGCACTGTATAATATATCAGCACTATATAAAATGAATAAATACAATATATGCTTAAATAGTCATGTTTATTTATAAAAATATCAATTCAATATTTGTAAGTATATACTAAAATCATGGAAGCTGTCATGTTGCCTTGAATGGAACTCTACAAATGAAATGGAGCTACAAAATAAGTCTAATTGCCCTATCCTTTCCATGCATTCAAGAAGAGTATTGGTACTCTTGTTGTTCTGCTTCAAGTGCAATGAAACCTGCCAGCATTTCTTAGTCACTGTCCATGTCACATGGTGTGTCTGTCCTCAATCTACATGCTGTTTTTACAGTTGTAATGGTTGCTTCTTTGAACTGACACAGATACATTTAAAAGCCAGTTTACACATTAAATTTATGCATTCACTGAAGTGGATTCTGAGCATACATCATTTTTGCTTTGTTTTTCTAGTTTAGATTTATTGAATATAATAAATAATAAATGCCCTTAGATTGACTTTATATTGCTTTTTTCCTACTGCCTTGGAAGAATAATTTCCTAACTAGTAGGACTAAGCATAAATGGGGTTTGGGTTTTAGATATATAAAATTGGGAATTTAATACACTTGCACTGAGAATATGAACAGCTTTGTTATTACTTCTTTTGTTCTCTTTGTTCATAAGAAATAACAGATATACAGTCAAGTCATTCATCTCACCTGTAACCATGATCTTTATAGTCTTTGGTAGCTGAGTACACCACTGAGCTGGCCTTGACACTGATTTGCTGAAAAAGATTCCAAACCTCTTGGTAGATATATTGCTGCACAGGACAAAAATAAAATGTTAATGTGCTACCAACAGCAGATCAAAGCCCCACATTTCTAATAGCACAAATAGCACTACACTGACAATGTCATTAAAACAGTGCTGACTCCAACCACAGGTTCGTTTAATACACTTTAACACAACTTTTCTTCAAAGATTGCATGTCTGTTGCATTAATAGGGATAGTTATAAAAAAAAAATCTAAAAATAAGATACAAATCAAGAATAAATCTTTAAAAAAATTACATATGTTAATAGAAATTAATATGTTTCCATTAACAGTGAGATGTGAACTGGTTTCTGTTAAAAAAAAAAAATGCAAATATAAGATAATAAAAATATATATATTAGCAAGAAAACTAGATTTCTTACGTGCCAAAAATAAAAGCACTATTTTAATAAAATCAGGAAAGTATATGATTAATGATAGGATAATTATATAATGACAGTATCTCAGAACTTATTTATACTGTAATATATTTTATTATAGGTATGCTGAATCTATGCCATGTACAACTGTGGCTTTTCAATATATTTGCATTCTGCTGCATTACAGTAATACTTTATTGTTTACTTACATTGCCTGTGATCACCATGCAGCCCAGTTGATCTATAATGAGCACATCAAGCTGTGAAGGTGGCTGGCAAAATTTCTGCTGCAGGATCTGCAAGATTGGCTCCATCACTTTAGGAGTATCTCTCAAAGCCACAGCAATATGGCCCAGGGCACGGATTGTATGATCTGGTATTAAGTGGGCATCCCTAAAACAAATGTATCATGTCAAATCATCTACTATTTTCAATTACCTCACATTCTACAGCCCTCTTTTTATTTATTTATTTATTTTAATTGTGATTTTTTTTTTTTGTTTTGACATTTAAATTGAAAATACAATAAAGATTTTAATAAGAACATTCATGTTGAACAAAGATAAACTTTTTAAAGTTACTTAGTGGTGCAATATAACAAAACAGTGCATTTTACTGCTGGTAACTTTTGGATCTATGTAATTTGTCAAGAATAAAGAAGGAAAAATAAAAAAATTTTTTAGCAATGTTTGAGTTATTTTTTCTATCTATAATAAAATAAAAAGGCTATTCTCGCAATTTTCCAGAATTTTCACTGTAAGTGTTGGTGTATAGTACCATCTGTATACCATTTTGTAAACTCTCTTTCGTGGCCGCACAAATGGAAGAGATGTGCGTCTTGCTAGCCATATTTTATCCACATTTCTTAATTTATATTAATGTCAACTTGCCATTTGGTCATCATGTAAGGTTGAAGAAAGTGTGTTATGTACCTTGTAAAATTAGTGAACAAGAGGCCTATTAAATATGATGAGTTGAGGGGTTCTATACACATTTTTTCAAAGTATGTAGGTCTTAGGTTCCAGTTCTTTCTGTTTGCGTGTCAGTAAATAATGTCTGATTTGTAGATATTGCAGGAATTTTGAGCTGTCTAATTGGAAGTTTGCTTTCAATTCTCCAAATCAGGGGTCGGTAACCTTTTTGGTTGAGAGAGCCATATTAAGTACGGCTAAGCTCAGCCCCTTTTGAATTTGCTGCTGACATCACCGACTCCAGATTGGCTAGCAGCCACATCATACGTGACGTCAACGGCTCTGGATTGGCTAGGAACCCAGAAGTGCTGAGAGAGCTATGTCTCTACAGCACTTGCCGGCATTCAGCTGGCAGGCTGTAACAAGCGGTACTTACATGCACACAACACTCATTACAGTCTGCAAGCTACATTCAGAGATAAAAAGATCCACATCTGGCACGGGAGTCATAGGTTGCCAACCCCTGCTCCAAATATTTGCATCTTGATAGAACTATCTCCTGGAGTTTGGGTCGAGTACATTTTTTATTTTGCATTTTTGATAACTGTTTCTACTTCTGTGGGATGTTTTGCATTTCCTAGCTGACAGATTTGTTCTTCTGTTTCTTAGAATTTCTTAGAAAGAGGGTATGTTTTGTTTCATTTGCCTGTGGTGCCTTGTCATCTGCATATAGTGAGGAATAGAAAATTTGTAATTGTTTGATGATTTTTTTGTGCAATATAGGTTACTGTACCCTGTTCTTCTCTAATGGAATTTACATTGGTGAATGTTTTGAATGCATTTAATTTGTGTGCTAGCATAGTGTGGGGTCTGTTGGTGAATTCGTAGTATTTCTGTTTTGTTTTTGTGATACGAGTATGTTGCTTTGTTAGCCATAATTTGTAAAAGTTCACTTTGTTTTTCTTGAAGTTTTATTTTTAGTAGGGGTGTGGAATCTGATTTGCATTTTTGGGATAGATTGTACAGTTCAATTGTTATATTCTTTATTTGTGTACTTGGGATACTTTTTGAATCAATAAACTTTGTATAACTGATTTGTGTGCTTCCCAGTGTATGGATAGGGAGGTGTCTGTAGTTCAAAATATTCTTTAATTGCGGTTTCTAATTTATTGATTGTTTCATCATCTGTTAATAGAGTGTCGTTAAGTTTCCAAAGTCCCTATCCTCTGTGTGCATCCCAGTTTTCCCAAGATAGCTCAATCATTGCATGTTCTGGCCATGTTTTGACATGGATAGTAGCATGTTTTATGGAATCAACATGCGGCTTGGACAAAGAAGTAAACTATCCTGATAAACATATAATGAGCTGCCAAGTAAAATTAGTAATATCTACCTATGAGGTGTAATTCTTGCCAAATATCCACTAATTTGTTTAGTTTTTAAGTAGTATTTTTTTGCTTCTTTTGTTAATTCTTGTAAATAGGCAGTGGACGGCAGATTTCTGGTGCTATCTAGATTGTTTTGTAGGGTTATATTAACGTCTCCTCCAATAATGAGGCATCCTTGAACTATGTCCTGGAGTTTGGAGAAAAACTGATTAAGAAAAGCATTATAGGCTGAACTGGATGGACTTGTGTCTTTTTTCAGCCTTATAAACTATGTTATTATGTATTTTCGGATGTGTTTGGGGCATATTCAGATGCAAAAGTGACTGCTTGTCTTTGTAATGTACCCATTAGCAGAATGTATCATCCTTGTTTGTCAGTATGTTTTTGTGTTAGTTCAAATTAAATTGTTTTGTGAATAAGGCTTGATGTTCCCTTGTGAATAAGGCTTGATGTTCCCTTAGATTTTATGTCTGATAGAGAGTGGAAGATTTGCATAGAATATTTTTAGATATATTTGGGATAAGAAGCTTTGAAGAGACCTCTTTTTATTTAATTGAAAGGAAAATAATATATACTTTTCATTCTCCTGTGATATATACAAGCGGTTGGATAAACTTGCGAGAAAAGCTTCCACAATGACCGGATCTATGGTTAAACCAGACTTTAAACACCTGCAATGAAAAAAAAAAATGAAAAAGTTGAATTCAGTAGAGTATTAAGTGTTATGCCATCCTCTCAATAACTGAGACTCTCACAATTCAATTCCTTTGCAACATGTGCTAAAAATAAATAAAAACATCTATAAAATGGGGGAATGTTCAAAAAGTGGTTAACTTTTTTCCTGTACCACTTTTCAAACATTTTTTATAGTTATAAAAATAAAATGGCATACTTTTCCCCATGGTTGTGTCTTGTGGTTTCAATTTAAAGGGACACTAAAGCCTGTAAAGATGAGCTTTGTATTTATTGGTCACTTAGCATTAAGTACAACACATGTTAAAATAAGGTTAGACTTACCGATTCTGCAGAATAGACATTGCAATAGAGGGAAATACAAGCGCTTGAAGAGTTTCAGCTAATCCTAGTCCCTCCTCCCTTAGTTAAGGGCTTAGCTCATTAACCGAGCATGCTCCCCCTCCTGAAAATAACTCAAATTTAAATTTAATTTTCTTCAGAAACCTTAGTGCAAGGCAGCTCTGAGAGACTGAAAAACTGGAGAAAAGTAGCCTTAACCAGCTCAGAGTCAAAAGCTGCTTAGTAATCTAAATGCTGCACACAAGTAACAGCCTGCACAGAGGTAACTGGAGGAATGCCAGGATGTTTTTTCTTCTATTGCTGTGATTATTCTGCAAAATTAGTAAGCCTAACCCTGTCATTTTAACACTTGTTGTATTTAAAACTAGGTAGCCAATAAATAGAAATCTTTTTTATCACAGGCTTTAGTGTCCCTTTAAGATTACTTCTAGTCCTCTAGAAACTTTAATATTTTAGCAAGCTCAATAAGATTCATGTGCACACCCAAATCTCTGAACCTGCTTAGAATACCATGACTGCTTCTGGCTCACAACAACTTAGACATCAATTACATACTGTATATTTTAAGTTACCTCAACAACCATAATCAGGAGCTTTGTAGAATATGAAGAAGGTAACATTATAAAGAGACCATTAGTAAAACTATAAACATGCACCCCATGCTATTGACAAAGCAGAGGAGAATAGAACTTTGTAATGCTGTTAGGGGCCCAACCTTGGAGTTGGAGGGCCTGGGCAATTGAACAGTTTTTTTAACCCCCCAACCCCTACATGCCAGCCCTGGCCAGCGAGCCTATATCTATCTAAATGAGCTGCCTGAGACATGCAGGGAGCTTGCCCTGCTCAGTATTTCATTTCAATACTGAATAAAGAGCATAGTGCCACTGCTGAAACTTTAGAATGCCCCCATTGCTCTTTGTGCCATGTCTATGACACAGGCTCATTTCTGCACACATGTAAGCAATGCTGAACCAATCAGCACAGCTTACACATCAGCTCCAGGTCAGAGAGCTGAGGTGGACCTAACACTCTTGCTCTCTGAGCTGACAAAGTTCTCCGTTTTAGTGTGAAACAGAGGAATGCAGCAGCTGTTATGTAAATACATATGTTTACCATATGGGGGGGGGGGGAACTTGCTAGTCACAGGCTGGATGGCATTTAGCATGCAAACTGGTTATGTGTCCATGCCTTTATCAGTTCTATCATTAGTACACAGGACATTTAACTTGCATAGTGGATACATTGATCCCAGTTATGTTAATGAAGATGCAAGACTATTTGTAGAGGTTAGCACAACATTCACACATCAGTAAGCAAATAGTTATCTACTTTCCATAAAAAATGTAAAGCTTTGTCTAACCTGCAGATGTTCTCGATGGCAATATCCCGCAGCTGCTCATACATAGATGCCTGGCTTTTCTTACCAGACATAATGTTCATAGTCGATTCAGAATGCTCATTGGTCACACTAATCTTTATATCATTGGTGCCTATCAGAAAGAAATGATATCTTAATGAACAGCAGTTGTAAACTATGTCCTTAGAGTTATACACCTGCCAATTTGATAATTTCAACCCTTTTCAATTTATAGCCAGTTTCTTAGTAAAACATATTCTCTCTTTTGCTACTTTCACTTTTTAACATTTGACAAAAAGGCTTGTGTATTCAAAAATTTGTGGTTCTACAATTTCAGAGAGCTGCTGCACACTTGATTCTTCCTGATATTTTCAGAATTAACTAGCTTGTGAATCAAGCCATTGACATGAGGTTCCAAACTGATAAGCCTGAAGGAGGTAGGTAAAGCTTCTGTAGAAAAGTGGGTGCAAATTAAAACCCACTGAAAATAAGTAATTTAACAGTAGCAGTTAAATAGCATGTAAAAAATGACTGTCCTTGACAAGACTGCTTCTTTTAATTGAATATCTATCATATACCAGTGTGGCTTACTTATTTTCTAAGCTGTCACCCCAAAACTAATACAAATTTAGGTTGTATTGATGAAATAAACAATTTTGTAAATATATATATGTATTTTAAAAAATGTACCTTTAAACAGCGTTTCTCTCTGTCATATTCCCTGTCAGCCCATTTTTTCTTTCCTGAGTGCCAGATGGGCGGGGCTAAATGATTACCATTATAGCTCTTCCAATCAGATCCCTGCTAGATCGTGAGTTGAGGGATCTGATTGGAAGAGCTATAATGCCAATCATTTAGCCCCGCCAACCAGACATTTGGGGGAAAAAAGGCAGGCTGACAGGGAAGATGACAGAGAGAAATGCTGTATAAAAGGTACATTTTTTTAAAATACATATATATTTACAAAAACATTTATTTCATTAGTAGAACCTTCATTAGTATTAGTGTTCTGAGATGACGGGTATACTTTAACTAAAAATAATACTAGTAATAGATCATAAATCATTAAATAGTATGTAATGCTTTAATTTGCCAAGGTAACAAAAATGCTTCAATATCTGACAGATATTTAACTCTATAGATATTGTATGCTACATTGGAAGGTACATTTTCTACAGACACAGGAAAAATCCAAGGCTGCTCACTGCATTATCTTTAAGGGGAACACTCCATTTATTGAAGGACGTGTTCACATATGTGAGACTAGAGGTCTGATCCACATAAATAAGCCCACATGGGCATTTTATGCTGTATATAACACCAGCAGAATTAGACCAGTAAAAATTAAATTAAAAGAGCACAAGAGTGTCATTTGTAATATTTATATGAAAAAGTGGTTGACCGAATCACACCTTCAATACATATCTAAAATGAAGGATATGTCCTTGACAAAACATTTTTTGTGAGGCTAAACACAATCCTTCACAAGTGAGATGGCAGATGCTAGAGAACGTTGTTGAAAATTCAGGTGAGGTGTTAAAGGAAAAACTTTTACAACATGAGTGTTTCTAGATCTGGCAATTGCAGAACAGGTCCCAAGGGGTCTTAATGAAGACAGTTTGCAATGCTTCTTATAAACATAGGATCTATTTATCAGTTGTGTTTTTACTGATTGCATCATGTATTGCTGGGCAAAGCATATAGCTAATAGAGAAGGAGTACTGGAATTTCCTTAGTGTCCTTTCTCCTAGAGCAGTGGTTCTCAAAGTGGTGGTCCGCGGACCGGTGCCGGTCCGCGGACCAATAGC